>JAPYZO010002461.1:0-14578 GCA_030522905.1 Torymus flavipes | reverse complement strand
AGGCGCCTAGTGAAGAACGCTGTTGCAAAATAGGTCGAAATAACTAAAAATTATTGTTCGCTCTTCCCACGCAGTGAATTTGAGGAACCCCCTCGCGTACTATTTTCGTCGGGTTCACATCCCCGCCAACGACGAATCGTCAAGAGAGGCGCGTCCAACCAATTTTGAAATTTAGTCCGTTGCACGCGGTCCAATTACATGCGCGACTTTGGTTGCGTCGCGCGCGCGTCGCACTTTACGACTATTTGTATAATATACTTGTTGTAATTAATTTTTCGCTCTTCAGCGGTTGGCTATTGTGCCGAAATTTGTTTTACTCGGGTGATGAGTGATTTGGAGAATAATGATCTCCGACATTTGTGATTTTTCCGACGATCAGCAACTTACCGAGGCTAAGAAACAGTTGGTGCGACGGTTGAAATTGTCATGGTCTAATAGAAATTGTTCGGAATCAGAATTATTAAGCTATCAAGGTATTTCTGAACTTTGTGCAAAATAGTTGAATAAATTTTGTATTTTCACAAAACCCAGGTTTACCGAAAATAACCATAACTATGAAATTAATGTATATAAAAGTATTATCTAGTTAATATAATGTTAGATATGTAATTTGATAATTTTTTTTTTCACTTATTATTGAGTCGGATCCCTTAGAGGGTATTAGCGACTTCTACATAAAGATAATTTTACACTATGTACATATATCTTTATATAAATCAAATTTTTTATATTACATTTTATGGTATTACGTTTAATATTTGCAATAGCACATATATGAGTATGCTTTTTTTATTTGGATTAACTTAGAGCTATACGTGCTTCTCTATTAATACGAAGATTCCTACAATTTTTCAATTTAATACGTTTTTCTACATAGTTATTTCTTTATTTCAAAAAGATTTAGCTATTTATCACTTATGCAAAAATACTACGTTAAAGTACATTTTGAAAATACTAAAATAAAGTGTTATATATCTACAACATAAAGAATTTCAATTAAAAAGAAAAGTACGACATAATAATATTATTGTTATTGAAACTAAAGACGAATGAATAACGGCTTTGATAATTTGCATTCTATTTAGACGTTCCGGGACCAATTAGTAGCGAGCCTATCGTTGTGGACGGCGGAAGAAATTGGCTTTCATTGAGCTGGGGAAAAGCGGATCAGCGTGGGCCCGCTCCGGTCATCGCATACCGCGTTGACGCCTGGCAACGGGGAGGTGATGGAGGTGCAAGATGGGCGGAGGTTGTTATATATCATGTTTAATAACCTTATGTAATTATAGCTCGTAGTTTCAATTAAAATACTCCGCCAGGAAGTGTGCGAATGAATTTTTGAAGTTTAAAATAACTGTCTTCTTTTAACTTCGTCTTGATTAAAATTAGCTTTTATGCATACTACAATAAACTTTTGATTTTAATGAAAAATATTCAAAAAAGTTTTAAGAAACTTTTCTTTCTAAAATAAATATATTAATGAATAATTAAAATCAAATATGTATAATAACATAAAGCTTAACAACCCTGTACACGAATTTAATTCGATCAACACTTCGTTAGTATTTCATTTTCTCTCGCGGAGACAAGAGCACAATAGGCCTTGCCCTCGAAACCGAATAAATTCGAGCCCCTCTATTTCGAGTAAATTCAATTAAACGAGTGATACACAAAGTGCAATTTGTTATCGTTTAAAATAGCTTGGTATCACGCCAATCAACTCGTTCGACGCCTTCAACCTTCGACCTGGCGGCGAGTACAAATTCCGCGTGACACCGAGGAATCGTTACGGATGGGGCGAGTCCGTCACGATGAGTGGCACGGCCACCGTATGCGACGATGTCGAGATTCCCGAGTTCACGACAATTCTGCCTGGACAGCTCAAAGCTCTCGTCGGCTCGACGGTCACACTGGAATGCGAAGTGAGTCTTATTAGTGTACCTTTTGGTATACTCTTATGCGAATATCGTAGCGATATGTTATTATTTGTTTATGTTCACCTATGATTAATGTGTATCGAAAAATTGTATGTGTATTTTGTATTATTACAGGTGCGCAGTGATTCGAAATTCGACGTAAAGTGGCTACGAGAAACCACGGAGATTGACTCCACTGTAGACTCTAGATATACGATTAAAAACGTAAGCAGAAAGTGTTCGCTCGTTTTGAACAAGATCAACGAAGACGATACCGGAAGATATATCTGTGAAATTACGAATAAAGCCGGCAAAGTGTCATCCTATGGACGAATTCTGGTAGTAAATGACCCGAAGATTTTGAATGCAGATACACGGTTGAAGAAAAGGTATCGTATAGTAACGATGCACTGATTATATTTTATGTATTTTTATATTAACTACTACTTTATTTCTTTAATTAGCTTTTTCGATGGTTTGACGGAAGAAGGTCCACCACAATTTACAATGCGACTTCGCGACAGAAGAGTGCAAACTTCGTATCCGGTGAGATTGACGTGTCAAGTTTTTGGATGTCCTGAACCAGAAGTTACTTGGCTGAAGGACGATGCGCTAGTTACAGAAACTAGTAAGTAATTTCCTTCTCTCATAGAGGGTTACTTGAAATATATTGAATTAAATCATCCTATCTTCCGTCACACTGTTTACAAATATACGACTATTTGTCAAAAAATTATAACGTATATAAAAAACTGTACGAATCAAAACTACATCATGACATATACAAATACCATAAGACATAATTCTTATGCATAAGCAAGAACGCACAAATATAGCGTAAGTGAACGTCTTTTGCATCTCATTCGCAGCGATACGATCGATCTACATCGACGAGTCACACTTCCACACGCTGGAGATCGCGCGCGCGAACCTCGACGACTCGGGCACCTACACTGCGTGCGCACGGAACGCAAACGGCTCCGTCTCCTGTCGCTGCGTCCTGGTCGTCGACAAGGGTATCCGGGCGTACATAGCACCCGAATTCCTTTACGGCTTGGATGTCGCCTACGCCGTCAAAGTCGGTGGCGAGCTCCGTTTGACGGCTCAGATCGAGGCCTATCCCAGCGTCGGTATCGTTTGGTAAGTGGATATGCATGACTTGGATGTATGTGATGTTTGAAGGAAGTTTTGAAAGTGTTGTCGAACGTCAGTTCATTTGTATACAGATCTAAAAGTGAATAAGTGAAAAGTCGCTCACTGGTTCAAATAAATGAAAGAATCGACTAATTTTCCGGTGAATATTCATTTATTACAAAGAGAAAGTTTTATTCCATTGTTCCATTTATTGATATTTAGAGAATACTGCACGTTTCCTAAACTATACAAGCAACGCAATACAATTTTTAACGAATTAATTTTAGGCATTTTATCTTACTTTGGAATAAATTTGATAAATAACAAATTGCATTTATTAAGCTTTTTATTATTGAACGCTTAGTTTCATTATAACTTGTTTCATGCAATTATATATACGTTATATGGATAGCGAACACCCTTCAATGATTAAGAAACTTCATTTCAAAAAAGTATAATAAATTATTACCTCGCGCTATTAATAAATCATTTTCAACGACGCAAATTATTATTTATGCTTATTTTATTCGAGCGCAAACAGTATCTCTTGCTAAGTGGGTTAAAACGAGCCCACGTTCGAAAATACATTTGAATAAAGTCATTCCGCCACTTGACCCTTCAAGAGCAATTTGCACACACGCACGCAACTCTCACTCTCTGGTATTTAGGCACCGCGATGGAATTCGCTTGAGACCAAGCCGCAGAGCGGCGATGTCGCTGAGCCACGACGGCACGGTCGAGCTGCTCCTGGCCCGCGTTACGAGCAGAGACGCGGGCGTTTACACCTGCACGGCGACCAACGAAGTTGGCAAGGCAGAAACGTCCAGCAGAGTGTCCGTAATTGGCCCAGACAACGGTGTTGGCGCCGCGCGCGATGACGCCGCTTCGCCCCATGTTGTCGTCAATCCACCAGATGTTGATATCCCGTGAGTTTTGTTTTGTGGTTTGCATGGCGTCTTGGAATTCAATGGTATTGTTCCGTGATAAAAAATATTGACTTATTGATGATATGAGGGTATGTTTACAAGTTGACTCGTTTAGCTGTACATTACAGTGTATTTTTACTTGGAATTATTTTATTTTTTAGTTGTTTCTCAATTTATTTAAATAAAGTGTATGAAAAAGTTCGGGATAAGTTAATGGTTCTGATAAATATTGTTTTTAAATAAATCAGTATTCGCAACAAGTATGTAATTAACTATCAAGTACGAAAATAACTTTAAAAGAAATATTGCATCTTGCAGGTGTTTGTGTGTCATACATCTGTGTATGGATTTAATGTTGATTATTATATCAATAATTGATGTAAAAGTTTTCGATAAAAATCACCAATGAGCTGATTTTTGTACTATTGAGGAAGGTCGAGCATGACTCCCTAGTCAAAGCAGTACTGAATGAAAAACTCATCTAACATTTGAAAAAACAATGGTATCATTCATTTCAAATGATATCGATAGTCAATGTGTTATAAAAAAAGTGTATTTAACATGACAAAGCAAACTTTTTCTACAAAATGTTATAATTAATTATTGATAAAGCACTGGAATCTTTTTTCTTCTCAACCGATTTTAGTTTTGAAGGACTCATTTTGTTCCGTAAGTAATCTCACGGGGACTTTTCAAAAGAAAAAATTGAAAATTATTCCAAACTCAGAAAGTTCGAGCTAATAGCAGTAGTCATAAATTCGTGCACGTAGAAAAAAAATATTTTTTAAATTGACTGTAGCTTTCTGAGTTTTAAATAATTTTCAATTGTTTCCTTTGCAAGTCCCCTTGAAATTACTTAAGGAACAAAATAAGTCCTTCAAAACAAAAATCGGCAGAGAAACAAAAATGATTCTAATGTTTCCTCAATCATTCTTTGTGGTGACACTACCTGTTTCTAAAATATCGACATTTTGTTGAAAAAGTTTGCTTTGTCATGTTAAACGCACTTTTTTATAACATATTGACTACTGATATCGTTTGAAACAACAGAAGCACATTAGAATCATTGCTTGTTCAAATTTTAGACAACGTTTTCATTCAACAGTGCTTTGACTATGGAGTCGCACTCGATCTACCTCAAATACTTAGGGCATTTATTCTTCAATTAATTGATTTTAAAAAGCTACATCATACGGTATAGTTGAATTGTAACATACTTCATTATTGATTTTTCTTATAATAATTTGAAATTTCTTTCTAAAACTAGATGTATTTACTTTTCTCACTTTATTGGGTATTATTCATCTTTTGTTAGCCTTGAATAATTTTATTCAACAAAAAAAAAAACTTAAATTTACCTACTTTACGTATACCAAAAAGCTATATAAGTAATATCATGTAAAATGGAAAGTCACGATTGAAATAATGTTTTCGCTTGATCAACAGTTACTCCAAGGTGCCGCTGTTCGTGACGAAGCCCTTATCGACGGAGGCCCAGGAGGGCGACACCGTGATCATCCAGTGCGAGGTTGTGGGTGACCCAAAACCCGAGGTCATGTGGTTACGCGACTTTCTGAAGGTGAGTGTCTCTCTCACTCACTCTCTCTCCTTGCCGCCTCACCGCGATAAGTAACCCGCAGCGTTACTCGATCGCACGACGCCGGCTCATTACCGATGTGCACGTTTTCACTCAACCCTCGGCACGCGCGTACTCGCAATGACGCGCGACGGCCTTGCCGTTTCGAACTCTCTCGTCCAAGACCGAGCGACAGAAACAGACGCTTTTGGCAAAGTACGATGAGCTGAGTTTCTCGTGTGTGCTTGACGGATGGCTCGTTAATCACCGGGCAATATGCAAGAAGTTTTGGACGGCGACGGTTTGGAGAATAGAAATGGGCGACAAGGAGTTGCGAGAAAGTTTTTGGAGATCGGCCGATTGTTTACCTTTTGAGTCACGTATATAGCTTGCCGTATAGAGTAGATTATGCAATGGTGGCCGGTGTTTGATCATGCGGGTTTTGAGTGAACGCCGAGTTTCTCATATTGGCATTTTGTGAAACTAAATTTTATTTTTAAATTAAAGCCGAGGAACAAGGTTGATAAGTAAATTTAGGGCCGTGCTGGAAGTTGAAAGAATTTTTGGAACGAATTCGATACGTAAATGAGTATAAATATGCATTTAATTTATCTATATATGGTGGTGAAGTATTACACCGACATGCATCTCATCAATTTACGTGGTAAAGAATTTAAAAAATGCATGACACGAAAGTAAAAATATTAAAAGCCTCCAGAAATGAGTCATCGATGAGTCGCGGGCATCTTGACGCCTGCCCTACATATCAACGTGCATTTATATTAACACGTTATAATAATTATGAGTTATAAATAAATAAATGTATCGTAAATTATTTTCAAACTGCAGGAAAAACTATAAAATTTGATGCGTCAAAGTCAGTTATGTCAGTTAGCTATCCTCAATATCCGGATGATAAATTAAGATTTGCGCAGCATTTTTTGTTTAGCGGAATAATAAATTATTTCACATTTCTGTAACCACTCAAGTAATGCTTTTGCTGTAAAAGTAAAAGTTATTTAAAGCTTCCTTGAAAACGATAATTTGATTTTTAAACAGCACAGTTTCCTTCAATTTAAAGTATAAAAGAAGTTTACTCCAGTAATACGTTACACTCTACCAATACAAATACATATACCAGCTGAAAATTTGACGAACCAAAATCTGTATTCCAAATGTATCCTCCACATTACGAAAATTCCAATTAGCCCCAACAACACATATATTTTTATGACACAATAAAAAAGAAAGACTCTTAATAACCTCCCGAACCGTCGCGAGAAAATACACACGCGTCCGTCATCTCGCGAACGTGACAACACAATCAAGCTCCCCACCCCGGCAAAAAACGTCACTCGGCTCTTTAGCTTGACGGCAAAAAAATGAAGACGGCGAATGCAAATCACGAGCGGTAATTAGCAGTATGCCGCAATTAAAAATCAATCTCCATCAATCACCCGCACGCGGTTTCTCTATCCTCCCAAACGTGGCGCACCTGCGCGCGAAATTTCACCTCCAAACGCGGACAATAGGGTTCAGAGCACTCTCCTAGAGTGTAGGATATATATACCTACGACTTTGCGGGCGAACCTTTGCGTAAGAGAAGAGCGACGAGGCGAGAATGACGTGTCGCGCAGCACACACCGCCTAGTAGCCGATACGTATACGCGCGCGGCGCTACATTTAATGTGGGTCAAGGTGGCCGCGCTCTCGCACACGCGAAAAGAAATGATATTCATTATGCCCGTATTCGGCGCTCGCCGGCCGTGTGTACGCACCTCGCCGCTTACTTTCAGCTATTCATCATCTGGCTCGCTGCTCGCGAGCGGTAATTGCAACGACGCGAGTGTGTACCGGCGCGGTGCGTGTATCGCTTCGGCTTTTCGCGCTTCTCCTCTCTTTCTCTTGTGTGTACCCCCGCATGCAAGCGCGCCTTTTTTGCATCTCTCCATATACGCGGTGCTGGCTTTTTTGGCGCTCGCGTGCGCTCGTCGTCTCTTCCCGACACTTTCACGCTCTTGCGAGTCGTCGTCGTCGTCCCCCGCCCCCTTCTTCGTCGACAAGCCGCGTAGTCGTTCATTTTTGGTATGGATTTTATTAGTCACCGCGCGATCGGGTTGCCCGTGCTTGACTCGAGGGGACATTCCCCTGGATTTACTATGTTTTTTCTGCGCCGGACTTCGAGCACATATCTGTTATGTACGTTACCTTTGCGTTATGGATCGCCTATGATCTGCAGATTTTATTATTAGTGGCTGTGTGTGAAATAATTTTTGAGGTATTGTCGGATTTGATGATGATATAGTATTCCATTTTAATATTCCAACTGCCAAAGTGCTTTAACTGAAAGTCGATTGTGTGTTATGTACGTGAGAATGACGGAATAATAATTAAGATGGATTAGTCGCGGAAAAATGTACAATGACCCGGGCTTGAACTCGCGATTCCGAAAAACTAGTCCGGTGTGCTCTGACCACTGAGCTATCGTTACGAGGCTCGATCGAAAGTCTCGCACGTATCTTCTTCTTATTACTCTGCTGATGCGTCAGGGCTCGGGTGTACATATCTATAGTCGAGCTGAGCCCGTAACAATAGAAATACAAGTTTAAAGGGGTCGATTTAAATTAGTTTTAATTCTATAATATATGGAATACTAAAAGCCTATTATAATTATTAAATAGCACACATTTTACAGAAACTAGCCCGGTATAACATACTTTTTGATAAATCTTTCTAGCTTTTATAAATGCAATAATTTTGTTTCGTTTTTTCATTTCATAAAGTAGTTTTTATACAATAGTTTACATTGAAATAACACGTTCCAAATCAGAACCACTTATTTATGTAGATATAACTGCTATTGTCTATCGTATGCCATTTCTGTCGCATATGAAAGTAGTACTTGGAATAGAAAATCCATTGATCAATCTTTTTAACTATTTCTCTACCAGCGAATTCAGGTGCTCCGGACTATCTTATCTGCATAATATGTAATGATTATGTTTGATCATGTGTGAAAGATACATAAATCAGATATTATCTTTTGGCAATCAAGGTGTCATTGCAATCTGTACTGTAACTCAAAGTTTGTCACTTCTGATAAATTAGTTTTGTGGCAACCCTTGGCGCCGTACTGGAATATATTAAGCGTCCTACTTTCATTCAATGATATTTTTGATGTCATTTTTATACACGCGTTAAATAAAGCTGGTAATGTATTCATTACAATCTTAAAAACATGTTATTTTGTATCGTGTCATTGAAAATAACATTAAGTTGGTGTATTGTTAATAAATTTTATCGTTATATTCTTCTTCGCTTTATAGAATACATGTCTTGATAAAATGTCTTCATTTTTTGTAGCACGATTATAAAACTAAAGTGTAGATTATTTTATAATTAATCAACTTAAAATGGCCTTAGAATTTTCTCGATTTGTCCTGAAGATATAAGAATTTATTGATGTTTGAATCTCGTTACAAAGTATTCGAAAACTGGAACGAAATGTAAAATAATTTAGAACTTTCGAAAAATAATACAAAATAAGTAATATGTCATCAGAAGAAATAATCGTAAATTTCTTTTTCTACATAAAAAAAAGAAACCGATCGTATCCTTAAATTTCTACTGCACCGCCACACATGCTTCACGATCCACGCACTGTTCTAAGAACAATAATACAATAATTTTAACGAATATTCATGACATTCACGACCTACAAGCAACGATGGAATTACTGTATCCTTTTCTGTAACTTACTCTGCATCATACTTCATTAAGCGTGCCTCACGCGTCGATAAATTCTGATTCCGAGGGCGTTCGACTGCTCTGAAAAGTTTTATCGCTCTGTGGCATCGCAACGAGAGAAATTGTGTACTTTACATACACGTTATACACACCTCGCAGCGGCCACAATAGCAATGTTCGCGTTCTGCGCAAGCTGAATGATGACAGAGCGTATCGAAGAAGTTCGGCTTCTTTTATTTCTTGCTTCTCCTCGCCACGAGAGAAGGGAGCCTTGAGCGTATAGTTTATGCGTTCCTCGGGTGAGCTTAGGCGAAGGAGGATCCATTTTTGTAATCTGAATTATGGAAATTGTTTTTGCACCGCGTTTGATTGCTTCGGGGTTGCTGTATTTACGTTAGCAGCATCGTAAAGATGAGATTTATAAATTATTTTAAGAATTAAGCAATCAGCGTTTTAACGATTTCAATATAATTATGTACAATTATTAATTAACAATTTTACTGGCGACATCCACAATCAATTATAAGAAAAAAATGGACGGTTATATTTTTGTGTTTTTCTTTTTTTTTTCATGTATCATCATGTTTACATCTTGTTAAGTACTCTGCGATGCAAAAAACTTAAAGTTGGTGAAACTGTGCTCGAATAAAGGTACAAAGTGGGAAAAAAGATTTAATTCAATCAGAAAATACAAGTAGCTATGGCTATAAAATGGGTTATAAAATTTTCATCCAGTATATGATCTTTAATTACATTAAAGTGAAGCTTGCAATAAAAGCGCTCTTTAATAAATTAACGTAAGAATTTTACTAAAAGCATTTGTACCGTTCCTTTTCTACACTTTAACGTAAATTTTAAAATATATTTCGATAAACTAACTCCCGACAATTTTCTATCGAAATAAGCCAATCCGCGCATCACCAACGTGGAACTCGAAGCATCGTATAATTCGCGTAATTCGCGCATGTATCGTAAATTCCGTTAATCGTCCATAAATTTCCGTCAGTCGACTCGCCGAAGTCAGTTATTCCAACTGTGTTTTTCTTTTTTCGTCGCATCGATGAGGCGGCGGCGGCGGTGCGTGCGAAAGAATTGAAAAGGACAAAGCAAAAAAGCGCGAAGCGTATAGGAGCAACAAAAAAGGAGGAAGAGGCGGGAGAGAGAGAGAGAGAGAAGCGAGCGAGGAAGGAGCGAACGCGACGCGTGGCCGTTTTTCTGAGCGCGTAATGAAAACTAACGACGTTAGAAGGCGGTTTCGAGCGTCCTTATTGGCATATCATGGATCGATGAGTCAATGGTTTGTTTTTTACGTAATTGATCGTTAGATGAATGGATTGCCGCTAACAATACGATTTATTAGCGGCATTCGAAATGTGGAGTCGTATTCAAATAGTCGAGCTTTACTTACGTGGAAAGAAGGTTAATTGGCAGCTATATGTGACCGATGCTTTGAAAACAATATACGAAAAGGAGGCGTGAAAAGTCATACTTGTAAGTCCAGTGATGTGTGAATAGTATGGGTTCATGAGAAAAAAATCGATGACTTGTAAATTTTTTCTGTTACATTATATAAGAGCGCAACGGCATGGCGATACTTAATTCTACATTTTATTTTGCTTCCTCATTGTAGAAGAATTCCAAAGATTTTATTTTCCTTCCTTGCTGAAGAAGAATTCCAAACTTAAACAAGTATAATTACTTGTTTCACGAAAAATTCTAATCGAAAATCCATATCGTACAAGTTATAACATAGTAAACGTAATACGGTTTACCTTTTATCAGATACGTGAACAAAAAAAAAGCAACAATTCATGTTACATTTGAATCTTTGGTGATAAAGTAGTTGGTTACGTACCTTTTTGTCGCAAAATTATGAAAACCTCTTTCGAAAAAAATACCTTCACGCTGTTATAATAAGATCATTTTTTACCTTTATTATATACAATCTGATTTCACCGCTTATATGGCTTAATGACACGAAATATGTGTCACATACTCATCTCTAAATAGACATCACGTTTATGTGATTCACAAACTTTTTCTGCATTTATTTTATCAAGAGGGCCTTTCATACCTGGCCGACACATTTTTTAGTCGTATTTCACACGTAAAATATGTACTTACGAATATACTTATTTTAACATTTCATCATGTAATGTAAGAGACATATAATAAACTTGCGGATGGTTGCATATATGGATGCTATAATATTATACATAATGAGAGATTGATGCGATAAAACTTAGAAATCAAGTACTTAGATTGATGCAAGATTTCTTAGAAGTGGCAATATATTAAAAATAATTAGTTTTTGATCAATACTGACTATACACGTCGATACATAATGAAAGGTTGAACTCAATCATGTTCCCTAAGACACTGGTAAATAAATATTTATTAACACTTGCGTAAAATTACAATTTACTTAATCATGGCTCTTAATTATTTTCAATTATTTTCAATAAAAACTTCGATAAACGATCATTTTCAATCGCTCGAAACAATTTCTTTCAAAAAACGCTCGAAAAAATCGATCGCAAAACCAGTACCACGCTCTTACATATGAATACAATAACACATCGCACTGCCCTACCGCAAGCAACATCGTTACATAAACAAACACTTTTGCGCAACAACCGCGCGTTAAAGAGGAATTTAAAATTCAGTTCTATAAGAACTCGTTTTTCCCATGACCATTTTCCTACG
Source organism: Torymus flavipes (assembly GCA_030522905.1). Classification (NCBI taxonomy): domain Eukaryota; kingdom Metazoa; phylum Arthropoda; class Insecta; order Hymenoptera; family Torymidae; genus Torymus; species Torymus flavipes. Next base: position 2,573 of record JAPYZO010002461.1, on the reverse strand, counting down.
AAAGAAAAAACACCTTTGACCCGCTATCCCCCCAACATTCCAATCACCCACAAAGAATCAAAGCTTTTCCTCTTCCCCGACCTCCTGTATCCCCACGAGACACAACAACCACCATCATCTCATACCCCTTCCTTCTTTATCTCTCGGCAAAAAACTTTTCCGTTAACCAGCGCGCCACACACGTAACGCAAACAACTGCTACCATCGCGAAAGTGTTTTGCCCCACCTGCGCTTGCGCGCGCACAGGGGTCCACCTCTCGGCACGCGCCTAGAATAAGGGAGAGAGAGAGAGAGAGAGAGAGGACGGCTCGAGCGAAAGAGAGATCGTGCGCAGGCGGCAATCGCGCACGCTCCGTCGGCTCGCCCACACGTGCTGCATGCGCCGGCCGCGCGCCCGCCATAGAGTGAGACAGCTGCGTATTGCAGTGCACGCGGATTGTGCATGCGCACTCGTTGCGCCGCCCCGTCGAGGCGCCGGCTTTCGCTAATGATCGCGCGCTGTACGCGTATATCGCAGGTCGCTTTTTGTGTGTATAATTTAGAATAGAGTGGATTGCGGAAGTGTGTAGGAGTACTGTATTGGTGTGTGATAAGGGTGCGAGGAGATTGAAGAGGAAGTGATTTGTGGTGGATGGGAGTGCTGGGAGTGGTGATGCTGATGGTGGTGCTGGATTAGGATTCGGGAGCTTTTCAGAGTAAGTCGAGCGATATGACGGTTTTTGATATAGTTTATTTTATTTATGTGTCGGGATGAAGGGACTTTCCAGTTCTTTAATTCTGTGGAAGAGAATTCTTCTTTTAAGTCGAAAATTGTTATATAAAGATATGTATTTTATTTTAATATTGTACTTGGAACTTTCTATAGTTCCTTTGAATAATTTCTTATTTCATTATCGTTTTTGGGTGAATAATTTTCAATAATATGAATTTAAATTTTGCAGCGTAGGTATTCATTATTTATTTGTTGATTTTTTATCGCGATATTTACCACTAGATACTGTTTTCTATAGTGAATTGGTCCCACTTATATAGTTAGAGTTTATTGAAATGCATCGCACGTGTTTAGTTTCACTCTTGAATCCAGAGTATTTCTAAAAGTTTTACGAATATTTGTTACCTGCGCCCGTTAGATACGTTTTATTTATCTCATGAAAAGTTAACACCCAATAATCGTAATAGCACAATTGCTTGAGGAAGGAATATACAATAGATTACTGTTTGCAGTGTTTGTTTAACTTTATTATTCAAGGGTACTTGCAGTGGTTGGAAAAATTTATTCAATTCCAATTATAAAGGATTCTTTAAAGATTGTATTACTCAGAAATATATTTTTTAAAAGATAACAACAAAATTTAAATTTTATTTGCAATTTTTTCCTAATTATACTTACATATTGCTTTAAATGGAAAATCATAATTTTAATATTTTTTTTACTTGAAACAACATTTTTCGTCTTTAACTGGCGGTTAGCGCATCAATTTTTTACAATTTACTTGAAACTATATGCCCATACAATATTTTTCAGTTTTGTAATGAAAGTATGAAGCGATTTTAGGTTTAAAATGGGTTATATATTTGTTAAATCTATTTTTACATTACAAAATTTAGTTTATTCTTATTCAAAGATGTTTAAAAATTGAAGAATATATGATTGGGTTGAAATTGCTTCATACTTCTTTTGGAAAACTGAAAAATATTTTATGTGCAACGAGCAAGTAGATGGTACAAAAACTTTGTCAAAAAATCGTTCAAAAAGCTCTAACCTTATGAATATAAAATATTTTTCCGATTGTTTTAAAATTAATTAGAAATCGTATCTTTTTTAAACAAAGAATAAATTTACGAATAAACTAATGATGCAAGTATAACACTATCCATCCTATAGGTAGATGTGAACCTATTATTAGCTTATTCATAATCTTGCTTTTACATGTCCATGTTTCGTTATAACTCTAGTAGAAAAATTTTGAAGTAAATAAAAGAAAAATTGCTGATTTCTAGGGAGTAAAAGGTAGAGTTAAAAGCTAATATTGACTATACTCAATTGGGACCCAAAAATTTCAAAGATGTGCGAAATAACGCTAATTATAATAACCGGCTTTCAATACATTTCAAAACGTGAGAAAAAAATCTTTCGTTTTTTAAACTAACCAACTATTGATACTTTAAAATTAGATATGGCACTATAATGCTACAACTTTTAAAGCGATCTAAAAAGAGTTAAAAGTGTTTAATTTTTTCTTTATATCTATACAAAAATGTAGGATAGTCCATATCGGATTGAGAGATTTAACGTGAATTGTTACAGCAGAAATTAAAGCTCGCTGTAGAGATGATTACATAAAATAACTATTAATTTTTAAATATTCTACTCTGAAATCTTTTGTTTAAATAATTTTGTTTTTAATTAATTCTTTTAGAAGAAGTTACTATAAAAATTGAATTAAGCGATCTTTCATATAAGGCTTTGTCATTACAAGTGTTTAACAATATTACGACCGTAATAATAGCAGCAATGTCGTATAAAAGTTGTTTTTATTTGTTGTAATCGCATAGTGTCAACGACATACATC
>JAPYZO010002458.1:0-14662 GCA_030522905.1 Torymus flavipes | reverse complement strand
TTAGATGGAGAAATCTAAAAAGAAACTAAATACTACTATTATGAGATTCACGTTCACCTCGACAAGTAGGTACCGAATAACCAAAGTTGGTAATCAGAAAACCGCAACGCGTAAACTGTAGTATACTTATTTAGTCACACTCCCAAAGAGAAAGCTTTGTTTTCTCGAGTCAGTGGTTTTCGAATCATCATCATCGTCTCTCACCGTAAAAGTTAAAGCGCCACCTGTAAATTACGTGCAGCTGTGCTCGTACGAATTCGCAATAGCAGGAGAAGCCTACTACTCATATGTATTGGAGTTTTGGAGTATCTGGTTCTGGTACCTCATCGAAACAAAGTATGCGCAAGAACCGCGTAGCACCATTATCACAGCTTCTCCAACTCGCCACGCTTGTCATCCTAGACGGCGCCACAACTTTTCCGTTAGATTCGTGCGGGCAACCGACCGGTGCGCCACTCAGTCACCGTTCAGAGATAGCGTCGTTCGCTCTGCGCGGCTGCTTCACCATCGCGCGTCGTGCCCTTGTGCGTTACAGCAACGAAGCGACGCCATTTTTCCTCTCTCTCACATCATATTGCGCTATCCGCATTCGTGTCGTCTCGCCGCGGCGCGTGTGTGAAAACGGCGTTCCCGTCGTGGTGTCGCCGCCATCTCGAGTAGTGCACGTCAGGAAGACGAGGAGAGGACGCAGGCACGCGATGGACCTAGTGGACAACACCGCTCCTAGCTGCTAGCCCCGATGTGTAGCGTAAGTTGTGCTTATACTTCGAACATATAGTAACATTGAGTGCTCGCTGGATTTGCATATTGCATCGCTGCGCCTGATACGCAGCGAGGAGCGATACCCCGAGCTGTAGTAGTAGTTTTGTCCCTTTCGCACTCTCTTTACTTTCTCTATTTATTCTCTACAATGTTTTTCACTATTGCCTGCCGACTCTGCATATTATTACATTGTTTCCTCTGTAGTCGCGAGTCTTAGCGTAGAACCTTCTGTCTCCGCGCGTTGGAGCGTCTCGGCTTTAGAATGGTTCTCCTCTGATAACGAGGTGAGTACTGACCCAGAGGTAGCTGAGTCAGTCTCCGAATCGTAGAGTCTCTGACTCAATAAGGAAATTGGTAAGTTTGTGAATAGTAGAATTGCAAAGTTGTTGGGTTCTCGAGTAGAGTTGAGGTTGCCGAGGAGGATATAGGTACTTATGTTAGAATTAGTGTAGAAAGCTTTCAGGAGACGAGTGAACATGTAACAGTTTTATAAAAACCCCGTCATAAGAATTTGTTTTGAGAGAAAATTTCTTAAATTTCTACATTTTTATTAATTTTTTAATAGTTGCAGTTATTTATGTATATACACTACCTAAATTTACTTATTTTACTTTTTTGCTGGAATACCATTAGTCAGACCTATAGTATACGCTTATTCAAAAGTTAAAAATTGGTCAATGCTTTTAAAGTTAGAGAAACCTTATAATCTTTGTTATTGGAATATGGTTTCAGCTACCTTTGAAGCTCAAGTGGTATTACTTGTCACAAAAATAGTTTAGTACTACTTCTAAGAATAGGCTCCATTATGGTTATGTCTTTAGTGTATATATATGTATGTATTAAGTTGTCACACAGTATCATTAAATTTGGTACAAACTCAAAATGAAAATTTTGTTTTGCTTAAACGGAAATACACAACTCCATAGGATTCACTTTAGCTTATCAGTCATGAATCACCATTGCCACACTTTCCTTTATATCTATATTTGGACCATCTATTATTATTCCATTTTCTTCTTATATCTTTTCTTATGCTATTTTTTCTATACATATTACTTAATACTTTAATATTTCAGTCTTGCAGCAAGTACATTATATACTAATTGTTGCTGTAGTAGAAAAGCATGACAAAAATTTATCATTTCTTATAAGATGCTTTTCTGATGAAAATGGTTTTTAAAATAACAGCATATAATTAAAAAATTTTGGAATTTTGGAATTTGACATTTAGCTTTATATAAGAATATAATATTTTATTGAGACTTTTTTTAAATACTGTAAACTCAGATAAATTTATTATCTCTTTACAATAGTTAAGTTTACAAAATTTTATATAAGTTTTTTTTAACTTTCAGAAAAACATTGTGGGCCAAAAATGTCCGTTCATTATAAGTTTAAGTCCACATTGGACTATGATACAGTTTCATTTGATGGGCTACATATATCTGTAGCTGACTTAAAGAAAGCCATTTTCCATCAAAAACGTATTGGCAAGAACACAGACTTCGATTTGCAGATCACAAATGCTCAAACAAAAGAAGGTAAGCTGAAATGCTCAAAATTTTTATTATTAAATGCTTGTAGTAAATGAATGTTTGAATTATATTAAGCAATGCAAAAATGAAAAATTTTATTAACAAAATTATTTTTTTAGATTATACAGATGACAATGCTTTAATAGCCAAAAACACTAGCTTAATTATTGCTAGAGTACCATTAACAGTACAGCAAAAACGCTCCTGGGACCGAACAGAAGCACCGACCTTTAGTAACTCCAAAGATGAAGCTAATCTGGGGAGATCTGTCGATCTCACCAGATTAGATGGATCCGAGGAGGACAAAATCCGGGCAATGATGACCCAGTCAACCCAGGATTATGATCCATCAAAGTATGTACTCTTTTTTGCTAAAAAAGAGCTAATTTAATAAATTAATAATAATGTAATTATAGGTCATTAATATTACTTTTTTTTCTTTTCATTTTTAGCTATATGAAAATTCGAGGTTCAAATCAAACTGGGGAAGTGCCTCCAAATTATCGCTGTTACAAGTGTCACCAACCTGGTCACTGGATCAAAAATTGTCCGCTTGGAGCAAACCAAGAGCCCATAGAGATTAAGAAAAGCACTGGGATTCCTAGAAGTTTTATGGTCCCAGTAGAGGGACCATCAGTCCCTGGAGCCATGATGACACCTGGTGGTACATATGCTGTACCTGTTATTGATCAGTAAGTATCATGAACTTATTACTTTTCTACATTGTCATTTTTATATTTACGTAATATTCTAAATGAAATACCTTTGTATTGCAGTCAAGCTTACAAAGAGGGAAAAAAGGAAAAGCCTCCTTTTGGCCAAGATCCGGAACCTGCAGTAGAGAAGCCAGAGATACCGGAGGATTTACTTTGCAATATTTGCAAAGATCTATTAACAGATGCTGTTATGATACCATGTTGTGGAAATTCATTCTGTGACGAATGTAAGTAAATTCTTAGCTTTTGACAAATTCATATATCTTCGTACACAAACAACAATCAATCTGACTCTTCAAATTCTTCATTCGCAGGTATCCGTACGTTTTTGTTAGACTCGGAGGAGCACGAGTGCCCCGACTGCAACGAGAAGGACGTTTCTCCAGAGTCACTGATACCCAATCGTTATCTGCGAAACGCTGTGCTTAACTTCAAAAATGAAACGGGATACGCAAAGCGGCCCACCTACAAGCCACCTCCACCTCAACCAGCAGTCGTAGGAAAACCTGCAGCAACAGCCGAGCCCTCGATCTCGGAGAAGCTCACTGCCTCGCCTAGCACGTCGGCTGCCACGCCCGCACAGACGCCACTGAGCGCTGCGGTCAGATCATCCTCGGCAGCGACGAGCGCCGCTGAAGCCGAAGCCAAAGAGGCCGACAAACCCGTCGGTAAAGCGTCGCCCTCGTACGAGAAAGCCGCCCACACTGAGCCTGCAGTCGAGTCGGATACGCATAGCGATATCGCGACGAAGATCGGAAACGACGAGGCAGAGGTGCCACCGCCACCGGGCACGGAACCGCCTTTACTGCCTAAGAAACCGTCAGATCAAGCGTGGAGAGACAGGGAGTCCAGTACGGAGACAAGGGACGAGGAGTATAGGGATAGGGATAGGGAGAGGTACTCGAGAGAGCGGCGGAGAAGCTTCAGCAGGGATAACCATCGCGATACGTAAGTGTCTGAATATTTAATTAACTTTTTTGTAATTATCCGCATATTTGCAATTGAATTTTCCAATTTTTTAAGTTTTATATCAAATTTGTAAAATATTCTTTGCTTGTAATTGCAATTTCTCTAATTCAACTCATATTTTATAGCCGCAACACGACCTACCTCAGCACAAGGATAGAAAATAGCGCCAACATGAGGCCACCCTCGAGGCGCAGGTCGCTATCGCCTCGCAATGCTCAGCAACCGCCACAACATCAGGATAGTTACAATATGCACCAAGGCCAACCCGGCAGTCATGGCAAAGGCTATCAAGGTCACATGGCCGCCGACGGACGCTATCATCCGCCACCCATGCACTATGATCCCAATATCAGGAGGTCGACCGAAGATAGAGCTGGTACACCTACTGTAAGTTTCTTCATTCAATGTTAATATTTTTCTTATTATCTCGGTTGTATAGAATAATTTGTAAAATGGAGCATCTGTAACAAGTTATGAATCTTTTAAATTTATACACATTATTTCTTGTTAAAAAGGAGAATTCCAGAGTTCCTACTGTATTATCAAACTACTTTGACACTTATTATATACTATATTATATGCAAATGATATGAAAACTGTTTTAAGTATCATCTGACCTCTGCAATCAATAACGTTACGAATATCAAATAATCCTAACCATCCTTTTCTACATTCCAGGTGGACGAACCCCATCTTCATCCTTCGAATCACGGTCAGCCTCCGCTCTTACCGTACCCGCCAGGCGAGGATCGTGTGCCTCCGCCGTCGGGTTACAGTGGTGGCCCGGCTCCACCGCCGCCTTCATCACATAATCCGCCACTATTACCAGACCCGTACATGGCACCGCCCCGGATGCCAATGTATCCGCCACCGCACCAGCCGGGCCCACCGCCACCGCCACCGGCGCCTCATGGCTACGGGCCACCACCGCCACCACCACCGCAACGCTATGATGGTAGGCCGCCCTATCAGCCACCGGGCTACAGGCCCAATCAACCGCCCAGGACGTATAGCGGACCTCCCAGGGGCATGCGTGGGATGCATAATAGTGAGTTTCGACGATATGATTTTTTTTTTTGCATTGTGTATTGTGCTGCTGCTGGGTGCGCTTTATTCTGCTTTCTTAGTCGCGGTCTGTCTCGGTGGTGTGGTATACTGACTAACTTGACAAAATTCCTTTCATTCATTTTTTTTTTTTTTCTTTTTTACTGCAACTTGTCAGTATACTACCGTATTTTCTTCTCGAGTGAGAACAATTGTTCTTATGATAGATGATATTTTCTCATTGTGAAATTTTAATAACGTTTTAAATGGCTAAAAAATAAATATAATTAGTATTTTTATTTTTAAGTAGTCCATTCATTAGAAGGTGAACCGAAAAGTAGAGGAATAAGTAAAATCTTTTATTTTTGTAGGAATCCAGGTTAAAATATATTGTGTATAATGTTGTTACATGTACAGATATGATCCAACTCATCATGTAATAAAATTTTATTGGCTTATCGGTTGACCTTGCATTTTTACTTTTATAGTGCATCATCTGTAAAGTTTGAGTCAAAATTGATCGAAGTTTTTTGTTTTTTTTTTTTCTTTGATGGCTTTCTTATTTGCAAATCTGATATCTCTGTCGTATCTATGTTCATATAGTTGAAAATATTCTCTTGGTATTAACACAATATTTTTTCCTTTTTTTTTCAAATGACGAGCAGGGTACAGGTCACAGATTCGATCCAAATGGGATTTACAAGGTTTTTATCTTTATAAAACTACCTTTTTTTTTAGTTTAAATTTAGAATTATTTTTTTGTTTTTTGTTTTCTATTGTGCACAAGACTTCTTATATGTCGAATAAAAAACGTTTCGTTTTAATTGATCATAATTGAGGAGTTATTCACAACAAGAGTATTTTTTTATGGGAAATATAAGACAAACGCCCTTATTCTAAACCACCCTTAGAATCAATAATTCATCTTGAAAAAAAATAACAAATTTTTTTGCAAAACAGTCTGGTCCTTTGTGTTTATAATAAAGAAATAAAGATATAATTAAAAGTTTGAAATGACTTGATATAAGCTTATATGATGATCTTCAAGTGATTATGTACCTATTTTATTATACTAGATTTAGGTAGACCAAATTTTTAGGCAAGAAGGTTTATAAAGTAGGCAAAAATTTATAGGAATTTAAACTTTCTAAAAGTCAATATTTTTTATTCTGGCTGTACAACTTACAATATGCTGCTGATTAAAAAATTGTTTAATTTGCTTTTGATATTAATGGTTTATGGAGAAATTGAAAATGCTACTAACTCTAACTGAAGTATATTTCAAATTAATTAATGATATCATTGAATGAAATTTTAAGCTTTCTTCTTCTGAACCATAGATTTGCATCTACTAAGCAGATAATATACTTAACTCGCAGAGAAAATTTTTTTTTAATAACCACATAAGAAGTCTTTAAATCTTGATATATCTTCGTGATGAAATTCACTAATAGAAATCACACATTCATAACTGTAGGCATTGTTTCTTAATTTTTCTAAATTATTTTATTATAACTTCATTATTAGAAATTCATTTTTTAACGATTATTTTTTTATTTACAGTGGGCTATAGAGGTATGCAACCTCCACCTCCAGGAATGGGTCGAAACCTGCACAATGGAACTCCAGGGTAAGTTTAATAACAATTACTACCTTTTATAAATAGACTGCAGATGTTTGTCTAAAGATCAGAACATGCATTTAACTCTGCAAGTACCGACATTTTCGCAATTTTTATGCTCCATTCTCTTGCAGTCTATTTCCCCAAACAATTAGTTTTTACACAAACACCCACAGCCTAGTCATAGCCATTCCCCTAAAAAGAAACACTCCAAATTAACGTACCTATGTTCTCTTTTTTCAGTGTAATCGACGACCCGCTGGAGGCCTTCCAAAGAATGCTGCGAGAGAAAGATGAGCGCGACCGTCGCCTCGGCAAACACCGAAGCCGTCGAGCAACTCGCTCGCGCAGCCGTTCGCGAAGTTATTCGCGCTCGCGCTCACGATCATTCGGCCGCCGAGGCTCACCCTCGCGCGGCGGCAGTAGATCGCGTTCGCCTCCACCAAAACGTCGCCAAGGTGGCGGCGGTGCTAACTCGAGGTCGCCGCCATCGTCGTCACACAGGGCGCGCAGCCGTACGCCCAAGAAACGCAGATCTCGCAGCGGCAGCTTCTCTATCAGCAGGTGTGTATACGCAAGGGTCTACAGATGTTAGATAGGGAGAGTTTTGGTCTCTTCTGTGGTTTCTTCTTCCTTGTAGATAACTCTTGGGGTTAGGGTGGTAAACTGTAGCTGCCAAAATATGTTTTACCCTACACGTACTTATTTTGTGGTAATCATTTGCTAGAATAAGCTATATTGTAATTATAGTATAACAAGGCAAATTTCCACGATAAAATTCGTTGTTAATCATAGTTGGATGTTTCCTTATGGCCTGTAGCAATGATATGAAAGTCCATGATAAGGTTTCATAACGATTCACAACGTAGACAACCAAAAAAATTAAATCCACTGACGAAAGACTTGGTTGGAAAAATTTCTTCACTGGATGCAAAAACACTCAAACGATCCTTCCTCTCTAGCTTCCTCTCTCAAATCTTACGAAAATATATCTCATTCACTCCAACGATCGCATCACTCCTCTTCTTCGTTTAAACTCAATCTTCCAATCCGCACCAATCACGCATCTATCGCGCAGTAGCAGTTGGATCGTCGTTTCTAATCGTTCCTTGCCTTCTGCTTCTGTGTTTTGTAGATCTCGTTCATACTCTCGCAGCCAATCGCCCCGAGGATCTCTCCCGCGCGAGAGAGATCGCGATCGTAAGGGCAAGAGGCCGCGAGACGCGCCCGCCCCGTATCGCTCACCGGCTCGATCGCCCCCGAGGTATGTACTCGCTCGTACACAGCTCGTAGTTTTAGTAGTATGTTGTTCGTTAAGTTGTTACTCGTACACGTCATTCTTCTTTTGTATTATTTTTTTCCATATATTCGTTTCCTTGATTATTTTTTGTCTGTCTTGAATGCTGTTATATCTTTGTTTTCCTTATGTTTTTCGTTTTCTCCTGTCTATAATTTTTTTTTTTATTTATTATTTTTTCTTTTTTTCGAATTATGATATTTATACGTTCTTGTTTGGGGGCGAATCGTTCTGCAACTTTAGGATGCATTTTTATGAGGAATCATTTTGAAAGCTGAGACTTTCCTTTTGATTATCGCATAAACGTACAACTTCCGAAGTTTCATAATCATTCATCAGACCAATCCAGTGATGTTTCATGTTTTTTATTTCATTAACCTCAAAAGTATTTGTTATTTAATTATTTTTCATAAAATAGTTCCAAACTCACTTTAGTGATTCAACCTTCGTACCTTTATTATTACTCATTATAGATGACAAACATGGGTAATTATAGAATGTGGAGAGAAGATCTATTCCTACCACGTTATATAACTACATCGTTGCACAACATTTCAGATGAACTGTTGTACAATGATCGAATGATAAATACAAATAAATGTCGTACAATGATATATATTACAAGATTCTTAAAGGAGAATGGAAATCATTCGAACATTTGTAAATACGATTTACTATTCAAGACATAAATGGATTAGCATTCAATATTCAGATAGGATCCATTTTTTATCAGAGTAATTGAGCATTGAAACTAAATTTATTTAGTTTAAAAATTAATAAATATTTTATTCTACTCTACGTTTATATCTATTGGTAATACTCAAGGTACGAAATTAAAATCCGAAAATTGAATTTGTTAACTTAATCAGTCATTATTTACAAAATCTTCTTCACTCTGTCCTCGTCTATATTTTTCCATTCTTCGCCCTTCATACACTAAAACTAACAACCACATTTATCTATCCTTGCAGCTCGAGATACCATAAAGACCGCGACCGTGAGCGCGACAGACCGCGCTCTCGCGAGCCCTACAGCACCACGGGCGGCAGCTACTACGACGGGGCTGCGAGCGAGGCGTACGCCCCGTATCGCGAGCCTGTACCGGCCAGCAGTACGCGTGGTAGCGGCGGAGGCAATGATAGGATAGTGGGCCGTCGTGGTCCGCCACCAGTGGTGCCATCGACGGCCCCGGGCCTACTGCCACCGCCCGGGCTAATGCCCACGCCCGCGTCCCTCACCGTCGTCGCCGCAGGCGCAGCAGCACCACCGCCAGCGGTCCCTGTCGGAGTTGGAGCAATCGCGCAACAGCCGGCTCTACCACCGGCCGTGGACAGGAAAGACTATTATGATTCCTATAACAGGTATTTTCGCCACAATAGTACTTACTTACTGCGAAGCGCGCCAGCGGCGTAGAGCTCGTGATGATGATGGTTACACACGTATTAAAAATACAAATACACAGAAACACACAAACATATGATTATACACTGATAGACAAACGGGCACGCACGTGCACACACGTGTGTGCGGGTGTGTGTGTGTAGCTGACTGGATAATGTGCTAGAGCTGAGGAATGGTGTAGGTGAATGTTGGTCAGAACAAAGATTAGACTGTGATGTTTAGGTGTAGAGTTTATTTTCATATGATTATTAAGTGATAAGCTTGTTCCTCAAGATTCATCTACGCAAATTCGCCTCGACGCACGTCAGAGTCCGCGTTATTGCGGTTCTCCTGAAACACAGTTACAATATAAAAGTGATAATGAAATAAAGCTGTGATATGATCGTATAACATAAATGCATAGAAATGGTATTGATGTTAAGTTACACTGACGCCAAATGCCTTCGAGGAGGTGGAAGAATTGGCAACGATGAACTTGTATATGACTTTCTCACACACAGTGTTTTTATCGTTTTGTTGTTCGCACTCTTGAGCAGTGATTATCTATTTTATTGATGATTTATAATTATTTGATATATTTAAGGCGTACGTAGTTTTATACGTATATTTATATAACTGTTATACCTTTTATTGCGTGTAATATATACATGTCGGCATCGAGTTGAAGATTGAAATTTTTCTAAATGTACTTTTTATATGATTGAAATGAAAATTTTTAAAGACTTTTAATAATATATGTAAAATACGTAATGTTTAACTTTTTTTCTAATATTTTTCTTGACTAGTCATGTATTTAATTACAGTTGGAAATATGTATTATTCATGATTTTTATCAATTAATTGATATACAATTGAAATTTAAATAAATGAAAATGGTTTAATGTTTTTCAAAAATAAACCGTGACTGCACATGGAATTCTTATAAGTAAAAAAACAGATGTAAATCTTTTACAATAATAACAAAAATTTAGAGAAGTTTCATTCACTGGCTGTCGAATGAAATGTTTCCGTCACATTAAGACAACGAAAGACTGAAATTGTTCCTTCCTCATGTACCAAAGCGTGTAAAAAGCCTACACAAACACTAGCTTTAAATGTTATACTTAAGAATTTAATCAAAAGAATTCGAATACCTTATTAACGACTGCAACAGTCGATGTCTCCCGTGGAGATGAATTATTATGTGTCTTACACATTGACATATGCACAAGAAAACAAAACTGTTTTCCATCTATACCAGAAGAAAAATCAAGAGAAAGAGAGCAGGAGAAACGCCAAGAAAAACTTTTGATACTTTGCGAGATCAAAGTTGAACCGTATACTTTCACATGTACCACATGTACGTTAATATAAATGCCTTAACCATGAATTCGCGCAAGTGCATTCAAAAATACACAGACATACATGCATATAAAAATATATATATGATTCTCTTCCGTTTGTATAAGTTTCACCGCATCTGTTCATTGTAATACCGTATATATACCGACCGAATGAGAAAAATGGATGATTAAAAGAAATTGTCCAGTGCGCTTTCCTTTTTTTTTGAGTGTGATTTTATTGCCATATATATACTATCTTTTTTCTTCCCGACCGTGAATTTTCGCTTGACGCTCTGATTTTGCGCAAGATTTTATAGGGGAACGAGTCCAGCACTTGGTCACATAACTTTATTATTGATTTTATTTTGTTAAAATTTTGCTTCTTTGCCAGTACAATTGGTAAAGAAACAAATTATTCGCATCTCCTTTAGAGTACCTTTATTTTGGGAATTCGATTAGCTGATACTTTTTGTCCAGGCGCGATCACAGGTAAGCCAAAAACTGCTTGTTTTAATCGTTGGAGCACTTTATATTGCAAGAAATACGTCGATTATTTTTAATATTTTCCCAATTTGTTCCGTTTTAAAAAATACGTAACTCTTGATTGAAAACTTAACGTATCCCACAAAGTATCAATCGGAAATAAGCAAAATATATAAACTATACTTGCCTTTGATGTTCCTTGTTCGGTGACGCTTTAAAAATTTTTTTATAGGTCGTTAGTTTAAATATTTGAATCGTTAAATTCCCTAATAAGTAAAATAGCCTGAAAAGTACTATTAATTTAATTAGTTTGCTATATTTATCAATTGTAATATTTATTTCATCATGCAGATAAAATAAGGTTTTCTAATTTTTTTCGTGTCTAATCGAAGAATTGTTATTCCTAGTTGTTGCTACGAAAAGTAAATTTAATTGCTATTACCGTACCACATTTGCGATATTTTATACAAAATTACAATACATCTGTTGATTTTAGACAAAAATCTTCTTGCATCACAATTAGTATCAGTCCATTTTTAAGTACATGATTGGTAAAATCAGACTGGTACAAAGTTATCTTTAAACACTGATTACTCGTTTGCATAAGCTAAAATATTGATTAGGTTTCAACTCTTCTTAATAAGAGTAAAGCAGAGATAATTTTATCTGGATAAGAGAGATATAAAGCTATTCATCTGCTTATAAGGATCATACCTCCATTTTCTTTGATGTATACACATAAGTACTATTTTATATAATAAAACATAAGTAATAATATATAATTTAAAGTTGACGATAGTACTTTTCCCAAGGTAAGTACACGTTTAACTACGTATTCCATCGTTTATTTTTCTATGCTCTATAGGTATAGAATTTCAAGATTATAAGTTCTCTCGACTGTACTACAAGAAAATCTCTCTCTAGATTTGAATAACTAAAAATTTACTTTTTGCAGACCAATATTTACCTGATATAGGATAAAATGCCCAATAGATAGACGGTTAAAGCAGATGAAACTCCAATAGATAGACGACCTTTTAATTAATAATAAAACTTACTTTTAATAGATAGGCTGTAATAAAAAGTTCTATTCAGTTAATTTTGAATACTTCTTCCAAGTAAAATCTATAGTTTGGTTAAAAGTTTAAGTTATTTATTAATTAAACGGCAATTCGTCTATATACTCGTGGCCGTCTATCTACTGGGTCTTTTACCCTACCTATAAGTTAAAATTTTTATACTTGTGATATAAGCTCACATGGCTAGAATTTTCCCAGAAAAGGTGATCGTAAAATTCGCCAAAAAAGTTACCGTACACTAATTATAAACGTGGGGTACCTAAACCCTCCGGAGCTTTTTGTGTTCACATGCCGAGAAATTTCCCTATGACTGTCACGATGAAAGAGCTTATTCCGAAATGTGGAAACTTGATTACAGAATTTCGGAACATTGTATTAAATTACGAAACTTTCCGAAATGTTCCTATACCTAACTATCTAATATATGAGGACATAGCACGGAGCTTATAACCTCTGCAAAGAAGAAAAAAAAGTACCTAATATCCAGTTCAAGAACCTGGCCTGGAGCTAGAATACTTCTTATTGGAAGAAAAAAACCTACTATCCAGTAAGTATAGGATAGTTTCCAGCGTCTATTTTTTAATTTGTCTAACTATAATTTTGAAATGTTTTAAAATATTGTACCGTAGTTTCCGCAGTTCGGTGTATGCCATTATTTTTCAGGGTAAATTTAGGTATACGGAAGGTTAGTCAAAATTGCCGTGATACTTGGATAAAAACTAAGGCACTACAATTTTTATTAAATATTACTGGAAAATTTATGAAACACAAAATTAACAGAGTACTACGATAATATTTCACGTGACGCATATTGAATTTTCTCTAAGGGAGGTGTGTCATACCGAGCTCTATTATGCGATCTATCATACCGTCTGGATACCAATGATTTTTTATAATTCAATTATTAGTACAGTTAAGGGGGTATGGAATACCGACCTCTATTATGCGACCTAACGTACCGGCTGGACTGCAGTAATTCGTTAAAATCTGATTATTATTCTCCAATTGGCAACTTATCCGAATTCGCTTGCCCTGCGTAATCCAATTATGCATCTTTCTGCAAAGTTTTGAGTCAAAATTTCAAAGATTTTCAAAAATGACAAAATTTTGCTCCAAGAATTTTTGAAGGTGTTGAAATTTTTACTAAAAAACTTTGCAGAACGGCAGATAATTTCACAGGGCAAGCAAATTTGGATAAGTCCTTAATTGTAGAAATAATTTAGTTATTACAAATTATTAAAATCTAATCGGTACAGCAGGTCGCCTAATAGAGGTCGGTATCGTACACCCCTTAAAAAGGCTCAGACAAGTCTGTTATTTCTCAATTAACAAGAATTTTACGGTAATTTTTCTGGGAAAATTCTACCCATGCACATTTTGCTTATTTAAATAAAGATATGATGAACTATTTTGCTACTATTGTTTAGTATGGGCAATAAACTTTGCGGTAAATAAATGTCTTGTATATAAAGATAAATACAACATTTTAGAGTAATAAAAAGTTTTAGCAAGAATAATAATTATATTATAACAAATAATTTAATTTAATTAGTTTTTCCTGACAGAAAACTACGTATGGTAGAAAATACAATCCTTATAATGCCAACTATATAGTACTTTTTGATGCACTACTCCCTAGGTGCATAATGTACTATTTGTTATCCAAAATATATCCATGTAAAAATATACTGTCACGTAGCTTCCTCCAAATGAATTTATCACTCCTATATGTATAGTATATAGTTCAAACATAAAGTATGTTTATTTATTTTCAAAAATTTACAACTTTATTAGTATTTACAAAAATTACATATTATTTTTTATTCTTGAAATCCTTTATTAGATGCCACTGATAATATGTCAACACAACGATCTTGATGAAAATTCACATACATAATATCTATATCACACACAAAACTGTCTATAAATCTGTAGCTGATTCATGGAGCCGTTCTCCAGAAATTACAATTTGAAAAAAAGATTTAACAAATTTTAACCTCAAATATCTCTGAAATTTATGGACCAATCATTTTGCCCAAAGAACTCGGCCGAGAACTATAAAAAATCTACCTCTACAAGGAATTTTGGAGTGATTAATTCAATTTTACTCCCGCAATCGTTGGATACACAAAACTCATTTTTTTCATTTTTCAATTTTTGTCTCAAAAACTAATCAGCAGAATGAATTCAAATTTTTATTGATTATAGCTATTTATATTCTGTAGTATCACGATTTTTCTCGAAAAAAATGACCATTTAGTTTGGAAGTTATAAGCTTTAAAAAAAACACGTCTTCGTTAATAACAAAAAAACCGTGACAGCTATAAATTTTTTATTTTTTTAGATATAGGTATTTTAGTTCTTTTTCGGGTGTTACCTATCCGATTAAAATATCTTGATCCTATCGTTAAAAAAAAAGCAAAAATAAATTTT
>JAPYZO010002457.1:0-18868 GCA_030522905.1 Torymus flavipes | reverse complement strand
TGTTACAAAAATTTACTTTCACTTCGTGATTGGTGGAGTACTTGTTATTAAAGAAAATAAACGAATTCTATTATATGTTTATTGGGCTCTAAACAGCCACGTAATTAAACAACATTGTTGACAACTAAAAAACGTTCCGTCAACCTTACCAAACTAATTAAATTTTCACCCTGATTAAAACAATTCCACATCCCGCTCTATCCTCCGCAATTCCATCTTCTCGACTTTTTCACAAATCAAGATACTACTTTTTCCTCAAAGCCCGTCGCGCAATAATTCACAAGCTCCTCCTTCTCCAGCCACCAACCGCTCGTCCCGGCAAAAACTTAGACCCAATTAAAGCAACTTTACTTCATCCCGATCCTTTATACAGTGCCATTCCTAAAATTCAAACGATAATTTCCAGCGTAATAGCCTCAACCCTGCCGCACTGCAAAAAAGCGGCGTACGGAAGCGTCAGCGGTAACCCCTAGCCCTCCCTCCACCTAGCTATATATCGCTGAGCTCGGTACTCGCAGAGAAGTAGCGCGGTCTTATATTAGCTGACAAGAGCGCATAATACATCAGCGGCCCTCGCCACGTAGGGAATTTTGATGTGTCCAATTATATTCCCCAGCCCGCTGTTGAGTTAATCGGCACGAGGCCCGAGGTCAGCAGCAGCAGCTCGTTCTTTTCTTTCGCGGTCTTTGTTCGTTTTTTTGTAAGAGTGAGATGTTGGCTAAAAGTTTTACGAGGTATGGGCTGGAGTGGGGCTATTAGCCTTGACTCGAGTGTAGTGGGGGGCTTTAATGTAATTTAATTGTTGCGTTGACATTCGGGTGAAATTTGATTATGATCATTTCGCAATGATTTACCTAGTCCAGCAATATCGTTCGATTCATCGACAAATGGTGCTCAAGCTCAAACCCAGCTAAATAAACGTCGTCGTCAGCATCTATACGTATGCAGAGAAAAACCTGAGCAATTATGAAAAAAATTCTCGTCGCTCAAGCTCTATATCCGGAACATCTTCATACGGCTCTGTCCAAATGGGGAGCTCAATCACTCGCGGTAAGCCACAGCTTCCTCGTCGACTTACACTCTCAAGCAAAAATTACTTGCACTATAATTACTAATATAACGCGTTATAACAGCCGTACGAACTCTCACCCCATCATCGTATAACCTGAAACAAATTTCGGATGAGAATGAAAAGTGGCCGGTCCTCCTGCTCTTGTCGCCAGACACCGACCCAGAGCCCGAGCTGAGTAGGCTCGTGGCCAACAAGGTAGTCCCGGCCGCTGGCTTCATGGAAGTGTCGCTCGGTCAAGGCCATGTCGCCCAGGCCGAGGCCGTCCTAGAAACCGCTTGCAAGTGAGTCAAACACACACCCTAGCGTTTTCCCCTCCTCCCACCCTTTTTGCACGGTTCAATCAATCAACTTCCACTGGAAGCTCTGCTATGGTCGCCTATATGTGCACGTCGCACTGGAACCCCAACACGCAGATATGGTTAAATAAATAAATGTTGATGACGAAAGATTGCCCCGGTTTTTATTCGGGCTCCGTTTATAATGACTCGTTCAGAAACAAGCTCGTGTACTGGCTGCCCGTGCTCTACGTCAAGGAGCAGCGAGATATCTATGGCATCAGCGCGGTATCAGCTTCCATCTGCGCTCGAATTGATTCGATCAGGGTAGTTTTGTTAAGGTGGTCTTAGCGTCGTTCTAGTCGAAGTCATAGTTTGAAGGGTTGTATGAATGATTTAGATGTATATGTAGATACAATGATTGTATATTGATTATAGTTTTAAAGAGTTTGTAAGAAAAGCTTGTTTAACTCTGATTTTAATGATGGAAAGAATTTTTTTCTTATATTTAAAAATCATAATTTCTTTTGCTTATGTATAAGACTGAAAAAATATACGACGCGAAGAGTTTTAACATTAAAAAACTTCTACTAATTACGCGGGTATCATTTTTAACTTCCAGCTGGAAAACTGAAATATATGACCTAATAGAAACTTAAAATGAAGTTTCTACTGAAAAAAGTAATTACACGCAGGTTGAAACTCATATTAAAACGTTAAAATATATATAATTTAATTCAAATTAATAAAATGAATTTTCGATCCAAAGTAATGCGAATAATTTTCGCTCAGACCACCTCAACTATATATTTATAATGTATATTCTCTACTCTTAAAAAAAACGATGGTCAGATATATTGAGAAGTATTTAAAGATCGATTTTGATTATTGGTCTGTAAGGAGTAGGCGCGAAAATTCGCTACTTCCGCTAAATTAGAATTTTTTAAATTGAATTTTTTTTCTTAACTAAGTATTTAAAACTAAAAAATATAATTACATTTTTAAATCAAATAAGAATAAAAAGATTAATTCGGTCATGCTTTGAAAAATTGATCATCCTATCATTTAAACCAATTACTAACGATCATAATTCACGCGCTACGCGCGCCACCGTTATTTTCACTCCTTTTGAGATTAGAGCTGGATTCGATTATTCGGGGATCAAATAGATTATCTCGAATTCTCAAATTATATAAAGGAAAATGAAATCATAATGAAAAATTATATTTTGATAAACTCAACAACAAAATAGTGCGCGCGCAGCGCGATTAGATTTCGCTACTAAATGTAAAGATAATTATGATATACGTTGTCGGGAAAAACAAAAAACTGGAATGTGCTGTAGTAAAGTGCTTTATTTTCATAAAATTTAATAAACACTAGAAGTAAATTATTTTTTTTCTTCTCATCAAGGAAAATATAGTGATTCGATACCATCGTGATTATAATTTAAGTTTTTTTTTTATCTTCGTATCGGCGCACACGGACGCAATGCAACATCGCGCTCACGTGCGCGCACGCGCGCACACACATTCTCTATAATATCGTAATACCTGCACACACATCTCGGTAAGAATTGTAGACGCCGAAAAATTTTTTGTCTTTTCTTTAATTCTCCATCAGGGTTTAGGATGCAATAATTATTTATGTATTAAAATATACACGAGTACACCGTATTAATCCAGTCGATTCGAAACGATATCTCATATATGTGTGTCTGCATGTGTGTGTAGCATTCGATGCTCGCCGAGATGTGCGGAGTTCGAGGATTTGTCGATTTTATTTTCTCTCTCTCATTTTTCATTTCTTCAGGTAACAACAGATTGGCTCTACATCTGTATGAAATGCAACACTTTGTCTCTTTTTTTGTTTCTTCTACTTATTGGTCCTTTCTCGCTGACATATATTGCTGCAGCTTGTTTTATTTTTTTGTAATAGGTATTCATAATTCATTACCACGTTACACATTTTGTAATGGAAAATTTATACTTTTTCTTCATAGATTCGGCATTTAATTGTAATTTTCCAGATTCTTTACCGACCAGAACAAACTTTCTCAATATAGCGAGCAATCTTTCATAAGTTCAACCGGCGATTCCGATTCATTATCTTGCACAATATTTCGCAGTTACCATACAAATTCTTTTGTAATGAGAATGTATTTTCTTTATATTAAAATAGCCAGTTCTTAAACTACGATAATATAATAACGATGATTGTAATCGTAACAATGTCAAGTTATATTTTTTTCTCTCTTTATTTTCATTAAATTGAAGTAGTCTTAAGGGGCTACGAACGCACAATATACATACACTTATGGATTTACCATGCGCAATGCTAAAACATTTACGATACTTACTAGTAAATAATTTGAAAAAGTACTCTTTTTTATTCTATAGCTCTGAGAGATAACAAGTTCACGTTAGTGTGTAGCAGTCTCCAATAGTTGACGATGAGATTTCGTTGTATTGTATGCAAAAAATAGTACATCTAGAATATATAACTGTTATAGCCATTAGATTACTATTATTTTGGTAAAGAAAAAGATTGAATGAAAAAAAAATTAATTAAGTTGTCAAAGTACATAACAAAAGGTGTTAAACGTAAAACAATTCATTTCTTGTAACTTAAGTACATTTTTTATTAAAACAAAAATTGTAGCATTGACAAACATTATAATTTTTTCGTCATTGAGGAACGATTGGAATATATTGTTATTTTTGCATATATTCATGCACTAGCAGCCCCTTAAAGTAACAACGGTAATTTGTGACTTTGAAAATTCATGCTTCGAACCTTCGACTAGTGATCGTAACTTGTAAATAAATAATTCAAATAAATTAAAGATTATTTCAGAGAAATTTTTTATATTCTATAAGACTGCTTTTCTTTCTTAATATAATTATATATATATAAGGAAACAATGGAAATATTACAAACATAGTTATCACCAACTTAACGACAAAAGACGCCACTAAATGATAATAACAATAATAATAATAATCATAATAATAATAATAACAACAATATAACAATTATTAATTTTGACGCTCACACTCCTTATAAGAATTAAAATATACAATTATATCAGGATACGATATTAACAATCCAAAGTAGATAAAAAAAATAATTCGTCATTATGGGATCGCATAGCTCGATACATTATATGTCTGAAGTAATAATATATCACACGGGAAGAAAGCACATGACGTAGTCTGTTCTGCGCGCTTTGGAACGCAATTTTATTATTATTATTTTTTTCTTTTATAAAAGAATGCCAAACGTGGAAGAACAAAGATTTCGTAAGGAAAGAAACTTTTCCGTGAAAGATTCTTTATCGTTTCATTATTTTTTTTTTTACTTGAAATAGTTCATACAGTCTACGTCTATGAATTGTCGTCAATTCACGTATATACACAAGGAATTTTTTTTTACAAAATTTCATCTCTCTTGAGAATGCATATGGCAATATCGTCGATTAAAAATCATAACACATCTCGCGCTCGTCTTTCTCGAACAACAGAGGGAATATATATCCATTATTTCATCGAAAGGATTACAGTATGTAACAGCAATGTGGTATATAATAAATTCTTATAGAAGATACCATCGGACTGTCTTTACAATTGTTTGTTTCATTTTTATTTACTCTCTCTGTTTTGGTTCTACGCAGAAGGATTCGCGTCGGAATCTTATTTACGAATAAACATTGTTAGAGCTTCTTCGACGCATTTACTTTTTATTTATTTATTTTTTGTCTCGTTTTTAACATACCTTACTATTTTACGCCTTTTTTTAATACTTTGGTGTTTGTTTGTTTAAAGTGTCATGTAGAAATTGCTGCATTTCTTACTAATTTTATTTATAGGAACTCGCTCCGCCTACAATCTTGTTCTTTTATATGGTCACGTACGTGTGTCTACTTTTTTTTCGAATGTTCACAACCGTATTTTTTTCTTTATTTGTTTTACTTTTTTTTCTTATAGAGCAAATCAACTGTGTTTTGATTCTGAGCGAGCCCTACTGGAAAAGGATCGGAGATGACAACATAAAAGTAAATATCACAGTGGATATTAAGTTTGCGAAGATGAAAAGAATTATATAAATAAAAGAGTCAGAAAACTAGGTAAAACGTAAAAAAAAAGTTTCATCACAAAATCTTTCTAAAAACAATATTACAGTATAAACGTATTATTACATCAGGAAGAACTTTTTACGTAAGACTCAATAATAATCTATAAGCGGTACAGTTTTCTGCTTTAAGATTGCATTCTCCAGAAAATACATTTGTCGCAAGTATATAACAAAAACGAAATCATGGAGATAGAGCACATTTGACTTTATAAAATCTCCGATATTGCGATATAAAGCCAGACTTTCGCTACATTTTCTCGATCAATGACGAGCGTGTAAACACTAGAAAAATATTCGAAAAACGTCAGAGAATCAGGAATGAATATATTATACCGACCACAACATCTAACAAAAAGGTTTGGAAAAATAGAAGACTAAGGAAATAGTTTTAGTAAATGCCTATTACCTCATCGATTTACAATTTTATCCACTATCTTATTAATATCCAATTTTACATTATCGAATAATAAATATATGTATATATATATAAATAATCGTTAAATTTTGTAGTTCGGGAAATTGCGTCCTATACAAACGATATACATGTACAATTATAAACTAATTTTAAAGTCCTAAAAGAGAACATGTCTTCTTAATTAACCTAGATCTTTACAATTTGGTATAAGCTCATAAACGTTAAAAATAAGTAGAATTTCGTTACAATCACAAAATAAAAGGAAAAAGAAAAGAAAGGAAAGCGTATCACTCGCGATTAACCTCGCCGCATTCGTTCGCCTCTTCAAACCATTTTTACATTTCGATCGCATTCTATAATTAAAGCCTCGAGTGATTCACTTGTATCCCTATAGCTTTTGCGCGCGAGTC
Source organism: Torymus flavipes (assembly GCA_030522905.1). Taxonomy (NCBI): domain Eukaryota; kingdom Metazoa; phylum Arthropoda; class Insecta; order Hymenoptera; family Torymidae; genus Torymus; species Torymus flavipes. Next base: position 12,562 of record JAPYZO010002457.1, on the reverse strand, counting down.
GCACGAAGTGAGAGAGAGAGAGAGAGAGAGAGAGAGAGAGAGAGAGAGAGAAAAAGAGAGAGAGAGAAAAACAGAGAGAGAGGGGGGAGAGAGAGAACAATAAAAATAAGTGTCTATTGTACGCTCTACTTTTCTACATTCCATTGATTTATCGGCTTTTTTCGCGAGCGCAGGCGTCTCATTAACCCTGACGTGTCTGATTCGAATTCCCCGGAATGCAAGTGTACACTCTTTCTCTCTCACGCACGCACGCGAAACCCTCACGTCTTTTGCAATTTTTTCTCATTCCTCCGGCCACGCACGAAAACACGTTCGACGATTTTACAGTAGAAAAGGATTAAAAAAGACTCCTTCGATGTCCAGTTACAATGTTTTTCTTTTATATCTCCCGCGGATGCTAAGAAAACGTGAAAGCTCGTTCGGTAATGTGTATATTTACTTAATTGAAAATGCATCTTACGGCAAGATTCATCACTTCTTCGCTCGTCTAATTTACATCTATACATCGACGAAAATTTGAAACGGCATTTTCAAATAATATTCGCAATGTAAACGGTAATTACATAATCGCGTAATTAAATTAGCACTTTCACATTTTCTCGCACCGCTTTTTTGTTCCAAAAACGCAGACACACGTTGATTTATGAAAGAGTCGAGTAAATCAAAGAGACGCATTCGAAAAATTGTGTTTTCTATTTTCCCCTAGTATACATTTCGTTGCACAGACTCAATCTAGATTGTTTGAATGGCGAAAGCATAACAGTCGCTCGTTTACTACATACGATTACCAATAAAAATCTCGGATAATTTATCTCGCTTTGAAACACGTAAATTACCAATGGAAACCTCGGGAGTCGTCGCGTTATACTGCGAATCCCATCTTTTTCGATCGCGAAATTCGTGATACAGATATTACATAATTATACGTAGAATATATTTATATAATTTTTTTTTTCATCTTCCGTCGTTTCTCGTCACCGTCTCTCCCCGTTTCGACAATGTACACAAGCGCTTCTCAGCGTTATTTTTGTCTCTCTCTCCTTTCACGTTTACAATTAATTAAAATCAACGATAGACGCTATTACAATGGGAGAAACGCGAGAATTCGGCCTGCGTGTTATACCTCCTTATGATTGTCCCCGATTTATTGCTCTAAAACATAAAAAGAAAAAAGAACGCACAGGCCGAAGAGCTCCAATATCTCTCTCGAGAGGAAGGCAATATTGTGTTTTTCATTTTATTCATCATTACTTTTTTGTTCTCTTTCTCGTTCTCTTCAATAATAATAATAATATACTTGTCGTTTTCTATCTATTTATTTCTCCTCCCTTGCAACCAGTTCAAAACTCCCCTCAGCGATATACACGTCGTTTATATTATCTTTTACCTCGTTCTCATTTAAATTTAACAGTGTATTCGATAATTCTTTCTCTTTTTTTAAATTCTAATATACTCATCGCACATTTACAGAATAAACTCATGTTTTATGGCTATGTACCACGCGCTCGCAAATTCACTCGGGCTGAGAGTTGTAATTTTTTATATATATATATATTTTAAGTACATTAAATTTACAGCATCGTCATCGTTCTCGAGAAACGCAACGTGTACGTACGGCATGTGTTTTATTATGCGTGTATCTGTAGTATAGTAGTAGTAGTTTAGTAGTTTAGTAGTAGTAGTACCTATATAAAAATCGCTCGCCCGATATGCTTTCTTTTATATGTATATTAATATACACGATAATCTCTGTCCTACGTCGCTGTCTCGATTCGTCTAGTTTTTATTTTATTTTCACATCTAGTTACTCTTGCTTTCGCGATTTTTTTTGTACGCACTAATCTGGACCACACAAGGCATTTTTCGTTAAGTTTCCTTCCATTGGCTATACAACTTCAGAGCGGAAGATGAATTTTAAATTTTACGTGAGGCTTTCTATGTTTATCTATTATTTATGCAACATCTTTGGGAATTTCAACTTTAAAAAGCAATTGAGTGTTAAAATAGAACTTTTTTGCTTTCTATACATTTTTTACTGATATAAAATAAAACAATATTTTCTTTTAACGACATTATGTAGTAACAGCTTTTTACAAACTTTTTCCGTACATGTGGAAGCGAAAAATAAGAGCATGAATAATATAGGAATATTTAACACAGCGAAAAACAGAAATAAAACACAACAGTCCACGATAAAAAAAAATACAATTTATTTACGGTTCGTGAAACTTTTAACGCATGATTCCAACAAATTTAATTCCGCCAAAGAAAAACGAGAAATAAAAAAAAGTACGCCTCGTAATATTTTACTTTCGACTCGGAATATATTTTGAAAAAAAAAATTGAAAGCTTACTCAACATCGATTATATTACTCATAACGAAATTTAAAAAGATATTCCCGCTGTATCGAAAATAAATAAAATAAAATTTATATTTCGAAATCCCCTTTAGTAGGTATCCAGCTGTCGCTAATAAGATTACTGCTGCTTCCGACTAGAGGCTCGCGACTTCACGTTCAATGCTAAACGCGCCAATGTACTTGTATGTGTGTATACATATAGACATGCATATAATATATAATCAGCTAAGATTTTTTTTAATGCAATTAAATACTGACGTGCTATCGTGCGCGAGCTAAGCGCGACAGTGGACTTGTATGTATATACGAACGAAACCTGCTCTTTTCCTTTTTTCTCCCTTTAAAATACAATATTGTTGTTTTCTTTCCAATATAGAATTATGCATTGTTTTCAACAACTCCGTAAGTATAAGACTTTCGTTTGTTTGTTTATTTGTTGTTTTTTTTTTCTTAGGTAAATGTATATTATAACAAAAAATATATATATATGTATATATTATACTCTTTGATATATGGATTGTCGCAACTGAATTATCCCTTTGTATGTGTATGAATGTGTTTATTTTTTTTTAATGCCTTGGCAAATCGCGTGAAATAATGGTTACTGGTCGGTCGTTTTGAATAAAACGCTTTAAAAAAAAATATTAAAATTGGTACTTTGTTCGCGACGCGCGGCATATCGCATATACCGGTATGACTTTTTCTGCGACAGCACGCCGCGTCCACGAGGACAGTTAGGTATATTTTATATTATTACACGATGCCAGAAAGCGAAAGCGAGAGATATACATATAGATACTTTTGTTTCTCCGTCTTTCCCGGAAAATGGCGAAGGCATCTTTAGAGTCGCTAAAACTTTATGTATTCCCTTTCGATGACTCGAGAATTCAGCGTCGTGCATTTCGCCGTAGGTATAGCAATAAACACAGGAGCACACCGGATATCAACGAATACTTGCGCGCGCTTTCGAGAGTGCAGTGTGTGCGCAGCTCTGCCGTTGTAACCGTAAAACTCGCGGCATTAGTATCGTTTTAAAAAAATACTTGTATATTGTAATATAACAGGACGAGCGTGCGTTAAAATTTTCAAATATGATATATACGATAGATTGTTCCGTCGCCCCGCGCGAAAAAATAAAACGATCGCGACGCTTCTCTCTCTCTCTCCCCCTCACTTTAATGGACCGAAGGAATTTAAGAACCTCTCGTAAAAATATCGATATCTGCGCGGTATAGCAAAATATTCCTCCCTTTCGTGTCACGGACAGAATTACCGCTCAAGCGCGCGTGTCCTGTACGTTGTACCCCCACACACACCACACCCTATTAATTCTGTATATCTCTATATACTGAACGACTTTATACTCGGAGAATATACATTGACTTTTCTGCAACGAAAGTTAAGTATATATATATATTACAAAATCATGCATAGCTCAGTGATTGATAAAATGTCTGTCTCCGATAATTATATAATCCACGGCTCGTTCTTCCTATACACGTACATACATATATAATATCCCATACAGTACATAATAATTAATTATATGGAAAAAAAACTTTACAATCGGATCTCTATATGTGTGTGTCTCAGTATTATTGTACGTATGTCTGTCTGCGTGTGTGTTTATCTGTATCTTTAAAAATGGCTCTAAACGTACGTACACGCATTGGCTCCCAACCCCCTATATCACCCTATATTATAATATTAATGACACGAAAAAATTAGACATAGTGGAAGGATGCCTGCCTGTTGCCGCTCTCTGTACATGTATATCTATACACATGTCTCCACGGCTGTACTAAAATCCATCCGGAGTCGTAAAAGTTATACGTTTATGGGAGCCCGTGTTACAAACGCTCTTCATGTGTCATGTGTCGCTCTCTCTCTCTACTTATCTCTGTTTCTCTCTGTATGTATGTGTATTACAAAACCCGTAGAGCGAAAGATATATATATATGGATTTCAGGGCGAGGTATTATCGATAAGAGTTGTGTACACTATATCGTCAGCAGCAGCAGCGATTTAATAGCTAACGACTCCAGATAAATTTTAGTGTACCCACGCTAGAGAGTCCTGTAAGAGAGGACATTATCCGCACCCGCCCGCGAGAGAGTGGGAGAGAGATATCCCGTATTATACACGCGCCCTCGCGCGTTAGTATATTGGAATTACACTCCCGCCCTCCTCCCCTTTGCCCTCGCGCGATCTCAGTGTATAGGCTAAACGACGACGGCCGCTTATCAATATATGTATAGTCGATATATACGTTAAATTAGATTATATTTATGTATGTATAACAATAGCAGTATAATAGTATAGTTGCGATAGACCGCCTCTAATAGCTAATTGGTGTTCGTACGTTGATCCCTCTTTTTCATATATTGGTACTTGAATAAATACCTATGTTGTCCCCGTGAATTTCTTATAGTTTCTCGTTCTCTCTCATATTTTCTCGATTGGTTTTTTTCCCCACTTTTTGTCCGCGACACTCGACGAATCAGAAAGACTTGGAATACACATACGTTCGTTAATTAAGAAAATAAGTATTTTTTCGTTTCTCTCCCTCCGTTTTTTTTTTCTTTTTTTTTTGTCGTATTTAGACATACCAATTTTCATTTACGTTTTTAATTATTTGTTATTCCATCGAATCGAAAATTTCATATTATATATATATAAATTGACTTTGAAAAAGCTTTCCTGCATCACACTTTCCATCCATCCGCGACTAGGTACGGCATATACCACTTCCTCTCTCCTGTACTTTTTTTTTGTTTGTTTAGGTGACTAGTGATGTGTCTTAAATTCGTACGGAACATCCATAAAGGAATTCTCGATTACAAGATAATAAATATATATATACGAGTGTGTGTGTGTGTGTGTTTTTTTTTTTTAAATCTTTAAGTTCATTCGCTTAGTATTTACGGTTCTCTTTTTTTATATACTTTATTTAAAAACCTTATACGGGTTCCGTATTTACGGCTACGCGCTCCTCACTCTCTTTATTATACGCTCGCGCGCACTTTCTTTCGCTATATATATATAATATAATTATACATACGATACGCCGTCGTACGGTTTATATTTATAATGATTTAATTCATTAATTGTTTTTCTTTGTCCACGATTCAAGGGTTAAAAGTCTGATATGAACGTTTCGCCGAGACGTTTAAAATTTCTTTACTTCTTTTTTTTAGTTATTTTACTTTAATTTAATCAAATACGTTTGTAAACGCGTATAAGAAATGTCCTTCTATATCGTCTGGTAGTTCGAGAGTATATTATATATTATTATAATAAAATCCGTTGTAGAATTAATAATAATTAATCTTACACGACATTGGTTCTATACATCCATCAGATATCAACTCTGGTACGTGTTTTTTTTTTCTTCTATTTTCTGCTGCTTCTGACTGTCTTCTAAGAGAATAACGCTTCTTCCTCTTCTTTTTCATTAAAATGTACAACTTCTTACACAGCGATCAGAGCGATATATCCCCCTTCTCTATCTATAATACTTCGAGATGCTTTCGTCCTGCACCTTCGTCCCTCCCTCCCTCCCTCCCCCCCTATACACAGAATATATTTCGCATGTTTATATATATTCACTCGCTAAAATACGAATCGAATCGCACGCGCGGGCGCCGCGATCCTTGAAGACAGCGACGATAGTCTTGGGATAATCTTGGATTACATTATACGCTGCTCTCCTCCTCCTCCTTCTCTACCTCTCGATTTTATCTCCGGCGTTAGAGCTGCGCTGCTCACTCGCGTTAGCAAGTGTGCACGTGTGTGTGTATTATGTGTGTTTGGGAAGTACATTGGGTCAAGGCGCTCGCTAGCTCTGGGCTCAGGCGGTGTATGCATATCTTCTTAAAGCCCCCGTGTTGCCTATACACACACACGTACACAGCCACTCGCACGCAAGCGTGTCTGTGTGTGTGTCGTGTTTCACGCACGTTCACGAAATCATGACATGCCGTCCATGTCCTCCGTCACTAGTTGAAATTGCTCTTGGCCTGCGTAGGAGAGAAGATCAGTCGTCGTGTGAGAGAGTGGTTTATTAGATCGTATATGGCAGGATGTATTTATGAATTGATAAGCGAAGCGGCACGTCTAATGTTAATTAATTGAGATGGTGCATATTACTTATGGGAAAAACGGATATGAATTTCGTGAATTTTATATATTTTTGTGAGATGATTGATAAAAAACGAGAAAATTTAGTATAGCTGCAGGGTTTTTTTTTGTTTATACATTGCAATGAGTCGTAAATATAGTTACTGTTACTACAATATAATGTTGAGTGCAAAATAATTGACTTTATAGTGAAAATTACTATATCATAGTTTTATTTATGATAATTATAGTCGAAACAGCTGTGATATAGTATATATATTTTACTAAAAAATAATAGAAACTATAACTATATTTCTACAACTAGATGATATAGTACTGACATCTATATGAATATTTTTTTAAGAGGATGTCGAGGACCTACATTCAACTCTGTATCGTCACTATAAAATTTTTCAAGTTTCCTTAAAGCTATTCCAAATGTATACACCTTGAAGATTATTAAAAGAATAACCATGAAATATACTATTCAGAAGTCTATAGCAGTTCCGCGACATCCCCTCACAACTAGACACCGATAAACCCTCGACCCATCATCATCATCATCGTGCAAATAATATAACTATCATTATCGAATTAAGCGCGTCGAAATTACAAGCTTATAGGTGCACACATTTCCCGGTACTACAAATCAGTGCCTCGTTACTACCCTCCGCGCGTATATATATATATATATATCATTACAACTGAACCCCAATGACATCGGCCTCTTTTAACTCAACGATTCCGGTTACCGATGACAGGCTCGTAATTTCGCAAGTCGCAAATTGCAGAGCTACTGCCGCGGAACTACACAATTACCCAACTAAGTATATAATTCAGCCAAAGCTATGCCGCCGCGACCGGTATATGCACACTTGAACCATCATAACCGCGCGTCCTGAAATTCATTACTCTCTTTTCCGCGTGGCGCACATCACGACGTAAAACAATGTACACAACGACGACAATAAAGAAGAAAGCAATTAGCGCGCAGTCAAGGACCGGTGTGTATAGCGAGAGAGACAATGAAAAAAAAAGGGAAAGATGCGCGTATATATACCAAAGCTTTAATATCCGCCGGTAGAGAGAGACAGACGGACAACACAGAGAGATTACGTATAAAGAGCTACTACTGCTATATATCTTTCTGTATGCGAGTGAGTGAGTGTGTACTTACTGTGGAGATAGGCGGCGAGCTCGCGATCCTCGGCAATCAGGGCGAGCTCCCGCGGCGTGTTGCCGTTACGGTCGCGGACCGTGAGCTTGGCGCCGCCGGCCACCAGCATGCAGCAGATCGATCGGCGCTTCTGCTGCGCCGCCTTGTGGAGGGCCGTCTGACCCCTTCGTTCGAAAAAACGGAGAAACAGAGTTGACATTTTTATAATTATCATTAGTAATGAGGATTTGAAGCGTTCCGCTGTGTGATTGATCGCGCGGCGTCGCGTGACGAACGAGCCGCGCGCGATTCATGATTATATGCATGCGTTGTATTAATAATACGCGGTGTGTGACCGATGTTATTACCCAATAGCTCCTCTAAATCTCTCTTATAAATATTGGAATGATCCCTTCTATGTATAAACATTCGCGGGTCGCGGCGCATCAATAATTATATACCCGGCCGCCGCAAGGTATCAGGCAACCTATGCTGCACACCAGATCTCGTCTAATAATTCAAAAAGATTCCACATTCCCGAGAGATATAGATGCGGTGAAAGTTTCATCCCCTCGCGCATAACAGCAGCAGCCTCTCTCCCTCTATCACATCCGATCCTCTCTCTCTCTATCCCCCGACGAGGACTGACCCACATCTATCTTATCCCCCCCCCCCCCCCCCCCCCCCCCACACCCCCCCCCCCCCCCCCCCCCCCCCCCCCTTCCTCCCTATCCAACTATTGTAGCTCGAGAATCTGCGCCGTCTCGTCTTCTCCTCAGCACCGCGCTCTTATCTCTCGCGTACGTGCGCGCTTTCGTCCCTTAATAGCCCTGCCGAAGTCGTCGTCGGCGTAATTATACCGGTAACTCGATATCGCGATAACGGTGTGCAGTGGCGCAGCGGTATATATGTAGGCGTATAAACTTACTTGTCGTTGTCGACCATGTTGAGGATGGTCGGGGGCGCGCAGGCAATGAGGTAACGCACGACGTCGCGGTAGCCGAGTCGCGCGGCCAGGTGCAGAGCCGTCTGGCCCGAGGCGTCGATCGAAAGCAGCGAGTAGCCGCGCTCGTGGAGCTCCTTCAGGGAGGGCAGGTCGCCGACCTTGGCCGCACGTAGAATACCGTCGGACGTGCGCTCCAGGAGCTCGGTGTGGAAGGTGTGCACCTCCGGGCTCAGGCCGAATAGACGGTCGCGCGGGCTAAGAACGAATTACAAGTATATAGAAATTAAAAAATAATAATATATAAGAGTAAAACATGGTATGATAAAGATAACGATGGTTCGGTCGGATTATTAAAGGTTCACTCATTTTGGATCTTTAAATAGAAATGACAATAGTAGATACATTAGAATCATTCTTAACAAACTATTTAACAATAATGGCCAGTAGTATCATTAATCTAAATTAGAAAGTAATTTGATTGATAATTCAGTATTCAGATATATTTTCTTTTTTTTTTTCATTTTGCACAAGTATAAGGTACATATCTCCCGAGCTCTTCTACTGTTAGAAGTTTTGTATTCCACGGCAATCAATACGAGAATACAAGTATCAACGGTACCTTTATATTCCTAATGAATTTCCAATATCGCGCGGCCATTCTCCTTTAACAATGCAAAGCGCGTGTTCAGAATTACCCCCGCGCCTTTGTACCAAATCGCCCGAACGCTTAAGAAATAAAAATTTCAAGACACTTCGTAAAATTTAACCACTGCAACTACACGCCAACCGAACGATAAGTGTGTTGTGAGGGGGCCTTTTCTCACACAGAATTCGTGTCAATACGGTACTTTATTTTCAACTATATATGGTAGTGGTCAGGGTGGCGGTGGCGATGGTCCTTTGTGCGTTATGTGCCATGTAACAGGATCAAATGGAGCGGACGAGGCTTTGTCGAGAGAGGAGGAGGAGACTGAATTAAGGTTGTTATGGTCCGTGCGAAATTGCTGAAAGTCGGTTATTAACGTTAGAAGCGGCGATTAATGATGCAAATATTATATATATAGATCTTATAATATTATATTATAGATCTTATAAGAATCATGTAGGTCGAATCGATTAAGAATTTGCGAAAATTGTGTTTTATTGTATGCTGGATTGTTTAAGTATGATGAACAGTTGAGTTGTGCTCATTTTTAGAAATTCAAAATAAATCGTGAAAACTAAAAACTAACATCTCACGTACTCATCGAATAATATAACAATTATCACCTCACCACACAATCGCAAGCGCGCTTGGACCCAACCGCGTCTTTTTATGCGGAGCGAATTGTCGTTTATTTTAGAACGAAACCGCAAAAGTGCCTATATTCAATTTGTTAAACGTACATAGGATTTATTTTTAAAAATTACGAGAACACTAAATCGAGAAATTGCGCGCGCATGGCAATAAATATAGCCGCGCCATTATATTTTTCCCCCTTGATTTCAATTCAATCGCGAGTCTCAAACGCGCTGAAAATAATGTAACGCGGGGTATTTTCGCTGTCAGCTCATTGCTTATTGAGCATTGACGCGACGTTCGAATTAAATTGATTAAATTGTTTAAAGTTGCAAGACGCTGTCTCTCCCTTCTCGTTCTTTAAATCACGTGCGCCAGCGCGCGCGCGTCCCATTATAATTTAAATTAGTTTACTCACTCTCGCTCGGCTCTCGAGCGTATAAATCAGAATTAAATACATACATGTAAGTTAATAGGGACTTTGTTGTAATCGAAATTTCACCCTGCAGGCAATTAATTAATTAATTAGCAGTCCACTCGCCGCCGCCGCCGCCGCGATATATGCTGAAAAGCCCTTAATAATTCAATAAATCTCCCTTGACAATTAACAACGTGTCACACCAGCCCGAGCAAGTTTCAAACAATGCGCGCGGGAACAAACAGTATATAGTCGTTCATGCGCGCGCGCTACTCGTTTAAAAATCGATGGTGCAAAAAATAGTTTTATGTTTTTTTTACTCGCTGAGCCAGCCCATTCGGCAAATATCGCTTGACATTCCAATCCGATGGAACAACATTCGTTTGAATTTCAGGTATATGTGTTTTCTGTAAAAATTCTGCGCGATACGAATTTATTTTTCTTTTGTCCGCGTACAAAGTGTTAAAGAGTCGATTGAAATAACACGCGGCGCGAGAGCTCGCGTATGAAAATAGAATCTTCTGGCGAAAAAGCAACACCTCGTAATAAGAACACATCCTTCCGTCCCTTCCCTATATCAATATGTTGGCCCCCCAGAAGTGTATATATATATAGAACGAAACTTTCGCATTGTCCATTCGCGAAATCAAAAACGCGAAAACATATATACATATATGGATACATGTATCCATTATGTCCACTCGAACGCGACGAGAATAGACATTTTTACATAACAAAAGCGCGGCGCGCGCGCGCGCGTGGGAGGCTAAGCATTGTATCGATTATTTCGCGATTCAGCGCGTTCGCGTTTTAAACAACAAATGAAAATGGAGTAATTTATAGGTGTATATGCACGAGCAAAAAACAATGGGCCGCGTGTATACACAATCACAATGCGCCGTCCGTTCTATTAAACTTCTCTCTCTCTCTCTCTCGCATGCATACAAGCGCAACGACGACGAAAACAGAGAAAAAACCGGGAAGAGAAAAAAATAATAAATTAACCCGACAGCGCGCGGTCGCTTAATGCATATATTCCGCTTCTCTTCATTTCCACAATACAATCGCCGAGTCAATATACTCTCTAGTCAAACTATAGCCATTGCACATCGAGAACAATAAGACAGATTTGTCTTACCTAATGAAAGTGGGCGGCGGCTGGTGATGCTGCATCATCGCGCGTCCCCCAGCGCCGCCTCCAGCGCCAGTAGCACCGCTCGCGCTGGCGCCGGATTTCGTGGACGCGGAGCGCTGCTTCGAGGGCCCACCGCCGCCCTGGGAGCCTCGGTTGTCGCCCTCGTTGACGTAGTTGTTGTCGCCGAGTAGCCGACTGCCCCGGCTGATGTTGGACGCCTGTCGGGACTTTGCTGCCGGCTCTCTGTGCTGCTGTAGTTGCTCATCGCGCGACGCTCGTGAATTCGTTCGATGCTGCTGCTGCTGCTCGTTGTTGTTGTTGTTGTTGTTGTTGCTGTTGCTGTTGCTGTTGTTGGAACGATGGGACTCGGCGCGGGACTTGCGCTCGGCGGCGGACGCCTTGCGACGGTCTTCTCTTGAATAGCGAGTCGGGCCGTTTTAGATGGGAGGTGTGTGCGAGCGGATGTGTGAAGGTGTGAAGGTGGGGGTGGCGAGAAAAAGCGAGAAAGAGATACATGATGAGAGACTTACGCTCGTGTGGTGGTGGTGGTGGTGGTGGTGGTTATATGCGGAGGATCGCGTGTGTGCTTCCCTAAGGGTATAAGGTACTGAAATTTTGGCGAAAAGAGAAAAATTGATAGTTTAGTCTTTGGGCTTAGAGCTGTATAGCTGATATTATTGAGTTTATTTTTTTGTTAGCTTTTTTGGCAGAACATCGAATATAACACGCAGAACAGAGAGACGCAGGCAGGTTGTACGTTGTAACACACACGTATTATATGGAGAGAGGCGTATAGTAGCAGCATCACATTGAGTATGTATAACGCGCGACGCGGACGAGAGGCTGCTTTCGGTCGGGAGGTATAGTAGACATAGACTACTTACACGTGTAACGTGCGCTGTACGCACTAGACGCGGAGATTTACTTTACGTTGATACTATAATAACAGGCGTGGACTAGTTTATTATTATTATTTTTTTTTTTTTTCGATAGGTTTATTGACACAGTATAACATCATGCAAATTTTCATCGTTTAAAACACTTAGTAATTATGTGAATCTTTTTCTATATTTGCTAATTGTGGGTGCTAAAAATTGCAATTGGGGCTAACTAAATTTTGGAAATATCGTTCGATTCCTATGTCTACCA
>JAPYZO010002456.1:0-14955 GCA_030522905.1 Torymus flavipes | reverse complement strand
TTTCTTAGAGCTTTTAACAAAACCATTATTAATTTAAAGTAAAACTCATTTTACAGTACAGAAAATAATAATTAAGGTACCTACCTACCCAACTTACATAAGCTGAAATTATTAAAAATTTGAAATTGCTTATACGATGCATTTTATTAAAAACTATGCATACCTTAACATATTTATTCCATGAAAGTGTACTTCGAGTTGGTACCTTCTTTTTTTATATATTTGGCTATATTTTCGATTTTTTCACAAAAGAATTCAGGTGTAAGAAATTATTGAAGGGACTTTAAATAGTTAAATATAAAAACTAGGCGCGCTTATAAGAAAAGGGATTAAGACAAAGTCAATAAATATATTCATAACCTAGTTTATAGTGAATATAAATAAAAAATGAGAAACGTACAGGGGCTGGGGCAAAGTCCAATAATTCTTGTGTCTTTAGTACGCTGCATCGATTTACCCGGAAAAACCCATCTATGAGGCTCTTAGATCTACTAACAAAACCATGCATTATCAATCTAAAGGAAAACTCAATTTAAAGAACAAAAAATAATATTTTAGGTATCCTAGTTAAATAGGGTAAAAATTTGAACTTGCTCATTAAAAAACGATGCATATCTGAAAATATTAATTGTATTGAAATAAAAAATTTAAGTGTATGGATGAATGATCTATTAAATATTATTAGTGGTAATAATTAGTTTTTAATAAATAAATAATATTACATCACAAAGAGGGGCGTGAAATTTTATTGAATCTTTAAACATTTATTTATTGTTTTTAAACTTATAAATATATTTTAAATAAAAAATAAGTTTTTGTTTTGATAACTTACAGTGAGTTTTCGGGCAAATGTCTAAAATACGATCTATTTCCGACCAATAATGGATTTCATTTATTATCCTCTACTCTAATTGAATCATATACTTTTTATCTTGCATAAGTCTGCATATCAATATTTAACTCGTCAGAACTTGAACATTATAGCGATAAGTAAATAAAAATACGATCGTTCATCTTTTATAATATAGATATAAAGAATTTTGAAACCCTATTATCAAGTAACTTGAAATTCATTCATTCGCGATCAATTTTTAGATTTTTCAAAACGTACAAATCTTTTATCTTATAACTGCAACCCATTTTTCATTTCTGCATTCAGGGGTTTCCCAGCTAAATGAACTCGGATCTTGAGCGGATATGAAATTAATGTAGAACCGGATATACTTAGAACAGTTCTTTCTCATGAATTCGCGACTGATACGATTCGTTCCTGACTTATCGGGAAAGACCATCCCGATATACCTACTTCAGCGTCTCCTTAAAATTATCGCTAGAGGAAATGTTATTATAATTATTGTAAACATCGTAGATTCCCAGAGCTAGAGCAGCAGTTGTAAATACATATTGCGCATGCTCGTCCGCGTAAAGCGCCATCTTTCGAACTCCCTATTTTTCAACCAGAGTTTATTTAAGCGCCTTCCCGCAGTTGATGCCATCGAGACGACGGACCCAAGTTTTGCTGAGCGGAACCGCCCGATAGTGGACATAGATATGATCTCAGTTGGTGGCATGGAGACCAGATCGCAGGCGACAGCGTCCACGATGACACCGGCGAGGCCAACCCAGTCCAAGCCTTACATAGAAATCCTCGAGCAGCCGGCTAGCAAGTCTCTACGGTTTCGCTACGAGTGCGAGGGTCGCTCAGCGGGTAGCATACCCGGCGTTAACAGCACCCCCGAGAACAAGACTTTTCCCACGATCAGGGTGAGTTAAAGTACTTTTTTCTAAACCTGGATCTTCTGGTTTTCTTAATTTTTTTTTTATATCAAAATTTTAAGGAATGAAACGTTTGAATTTTTTAATGCTATCTGGTTAAAGTGTTTTAAGACTACAAATAAATCAAATAATTTTTAGGGTTATACTATTTAAAATGTTGTTTAATAGACCTTTTGAAATATTTTTAAACAAATAATAAATGAAGAAATAAAAATTAAAAATTTTAAATTTTAAATTTTGAGTATTTTTGCATCGTGTAGTAAAGTTGGCTTTTAATAAATAAAATTGATACATATTTTTTTATCCTTCTATCATTTTTTTTCATATCCAATTTTTAATAGACTAGCCAGCTCAAGCGCGCTCTTTGAAGAGAATTTCAAATCAATTTCAAATGTTCGCGCTTCTTTTCGAGACAACCAATCACAAACAGTTTTATCATGGACCATCATTATTTTATAAGAAGAAAGAATTGAAACTAATGTTTTATTTTTTATTTTACGTCAGTCATATTTTCTTTTATTGTAAGATTACTTAAAATATTTCGATTTTTGTTTATTATGGATTGTAAGTTTACTATCGGAATTGAATTATTAAATTATTAAAACATTTAAGATCCACATAAGAGTCAGATAACGCTGAAGCTGTAAAGTAATATGTAAAATCAAGAAGCGTGGGAGCGCTCCGAAGACATGTGTAGAAGAAGCCTGAGGGTCGACCGCGCTGTAGGATGACTTCACCAGTGGTGGATCAGACATCAGTGAATGAACATTTTTTAATAAAAGTCATTGATAAAATATGTTTTTAATGTTTCTGGCTTCATGAAGTATCTTACCCCAATTTCAAACTTTGAAAAAAGTCATTTTTTGATGGTTTAAGATCATGAAAGCATTTTATTTAAGTGATTAAACATATTTCGTAACCTTTTCTTTCATACTGGACTTGAACGTTCATTTACTGGTAAAGTCACCTTATATAAATTAAAATGGGTACTCGAGAAATTTAAATATTTGCTGCAATTTTTAATTACAGACAATAAATTTTGTTAAGAAATTTTGTTATTAAATAAAATAATTTTTATCTGATAAAATTAAGAAAACATGAAAATAAATTATTATATCATAAAATTCATTATAGGAATTATAATTATCTTCGAGATCCATTTTTTAACTCGTTCAATCATCAATACGATGAGTTCAATAACGTTCACGTTATTTACTAAATACTAGCGAATTTCGTTGAAGCAAATTTGGCTCACTCGCATAAATTTTTTTCTCATTTTAACTGCATTTGTTATTTTATTTCAATTTAAATACAAATAAACAACATGTAGACAGTTTTATTTATCGGACAATATAAAGAAAACTAATCAGAGTATAAATGAAAGTATAGCAATATATACGTTGGTTTTTTAATCAGGATAAATGTAAACAATGTCTCAACATTATTTTTGTTCGTTTTCTTTGCTATTAATTAATAATTACGAGAATTCATATGTCTCCTACTTAAAACACAAGTAAAACATTGACATTGACTTTTGTGACCTCAGTGAACCTTAAAAGCATCTGATTAACAATAACTTTCATGTGCCGCAGATCATGGGTTACAAAGGACGAGCCATCGTGGTCGTCTCATGTGTAACAAAAGATCCACCGTATCGGCCCCATCCGCACAACCTCGTTGGCAAAGAGGTTTGCAAACAGGGCGTTTGCACGGTTGAAGTTAACTCAGAAAATATGACTGTTTCCTTCGACAAGCTTGGCATACAGTGTGTCAAGAGGAAAGATATTGAGGATGCACTCAATCTCAGAGAGAAAATACGAGTCGATCCTTTTCGAAGTAAGATTTCAGTCCTATGCTTTATTTTCTATCTTTTAAATTTAATTTATTATTCGATGTATATTATATCATTCAATATTTTACAGCTAAATTTGACCACAAGCGTCAGCCGACAAACATTGACTTGAACGCTGTGAGGTTGTGCTTTCAAGCATTTTTAGAGGGATCAGAAAAGGGAAAGTTTTCATTTCCTTTGAACCCTATTGTTTCAGAGCCTATTTATGATAAAAGTGAGTAATAGATCTAAAAGACAAATTTTTGGAATTTCCCTGACAATAAGAACTTACGCATTTATCGTATTGACAATATATTAAAATAAAACTTTTTATTGGAAAATTAAATTAAATTATACCAAAACCGTTTTAAATGATCTACTATGACTTATTATATTTGAATGTAATTTATAATACGCAGATAAAAGTTGTAAAATATGTCAAGATCTTGTTGCATCATTGAGATAAAACTTAAGAAACTTTTAAAGTGTAAATATATGTATACATACTTCAAAATGAAGTTTTCTATTGAACTCGAGCAATAAATAGTGTATCATAATTTATTTTTAATGTATTTTTAATTTATTATTAAATATTTTTCAGAGGCAATGTCTGATCTTGTCATATGCAAGCTCAGTCACTGCAGTGCTTCGGTAGCTGGCGGTACAGAAATGGTCTTACTTTGCGAAAAAGTCGCCAAAGAAGATATTCAAGTAAGGTTTTTCGAGGAACGAGATGGACAAATTTATTGGGAAGGATGGGGTGATTTTCAACCAACTCATGTTCACAAACAGGTAATAATATCTATTACTGTATATATATCATATTACTATTATACGTAATGTTTTTTTGAACTTTTACGTAAACTGGTATTATATATATAATTATTGGTATAACACTACTAAATGAAAAACATTTTCTTCTGTGAATCATAAATCGAACATGATCAATGTTATTTAAGGATACATCTAAGCTGATAATCAACTATATGTTGTACTTGCAGACAATTTATTATTTTATCTCTTATTAAAAAAAAAATTTATCGGTTAGCTCATATATTCCTATTCTAAGTTATGTTTAATACAGTGCGATAATAAAAAATTCTTGATAATAAAAAAAAATCGTAGTTGGAATAAGAAGTAACACGATGCAGACCTATTACCTCACTCTCGGATTTTTATTACAAATGTAACGCCAAACCTTTCGACTCTTTATGACATAAGAAAAACCTAATCTTTCCCCTGTATCCGATTTAATTCTGTGATATAAATATTTTTCATCGCAGGTGGCGATAGCTTTCCGGACGCCGAGCTACAGGACCCAGCAGATCGAGCAGCCGGTGCAGGCGTACATACAGCTGAGACGGCCGAGCGACGGCGCGACAAGCGAACCCCTGCACTTCCAGCTGCTGCCCCTCGGATTAGGTAGGCCCGGCCAGCTCTGGTCATTGCGCAAGGCCTTCGCCCGCAAGAAGGCCGCCTGCGACTTTGCCGCGACCTTCAACCGCGTTATCGCGTCGTGCGAGCGCCAGCCGCCACAACAGCAGCAGATGATGATGAATCAACTGCCACGACGACCGCGTCTCGTCGACGAGTTCAACAACAATAATGGCAGCGTCGACGACATACTGAACGCAAAACGCGCATACAGCAAGCTCGCTGCCCTCCGAGCCCTCAACGACATATATAACGTCCAGCGAAACAACATCGAGCAAAGGAGCTCGCAGTTTTACACTAAGAATGCAACTGCTGCTCCCGCATCACCTGCGCGCGATGCCGAGAACAACGACGTCGTTTCGATCAACAACGACGATGATAATACAATTGTGCCTGAGAAAACTGCTAGTTTGCCGGATGTAAAGGATTATATGAATGGCAAGCTCTTGGGAAAAGCTAAATCTGATTGGTTCGATTATACCGAAATAGGCAAGTGGGTTCAGAAAACTCAAGAAACTATCCGAGAAGGTAGTTTTGAGAATAATAACGAACCCTTAGTAGATTCAACTACCAGCAATGGTGACAAGTCCCTCGATGAACTTCTCACACAAGTGGTCGAGCTTGACAAGATCTACGATGACACTCATGTTAAGCTGATAGAAGAGCGTCATCAACAGCACGAGGCCGAGAATAGTCACGACGTGGAGATTAGTAACGACGTGGAGATGGACGTGCGGGACAACCAGACATACACAAGTTTGCAGATGGCTATGAAAAATCCGGTGTGGGTTCAGGTACGCAGGCGACTCATACAAGAGTCGTCGATTGCTGAAGACACAACTACTGTACCAAGTCCGATAATCGCGGTGAATCCAGACGCAGCCCCTCCACGTCCTCCGCCGCCAGTGTCGAGAATAAAGAGAGACGTGACGCTGTCAACAGCAGAGGAACCCTTGCCACCTCTGCCACCCAAGAGAATCCGCAAGACACCGTCCATGCCGGTTCTCCCAGGCGCTCCCTCGAGCCAAGGTTTATCCGATCAGCAACAGCAGCACTCAGTGGTGGCACCTCACAAAAATCTACCCACACCACCGACTAACACTTTGCCCAAGCAAAATAAACCTGGACTCTTCTCGAAGTTGTTCTCGAAGAAGGCAAAGAAGGAGGACGATGCAAAGGAGGGCCCCGGAGCAATGTCGTCGACGACGAGTCTGCCCGGGCTCGGCAGAGCCAGCTCCGAGAGCTCGCAGCAGATCGCCACCAAGTTACCTCCTGTGCGCGCGCTTCTCACGAACTCTAGGAGTCTAGAGTTAGAAGGCGACGAGACGCCGCCGTATGGTGTCGAGCTTACAGAGGCCGAGCATTACGCGCTTTATACAGCCATGGCTCCGCACGCCACGGCATCCGAATTCGACGAGATGTCGTTTTATTACAGTCCTGTCGAGGGCGGAAAGATTTTAGAGGCGAAAGAGGCGGCCTAATGGCTCAATTGTTTGGTTTTGGCAGATTTTTTCAGTGTGTGAGAAGTAACAAAGTTTTACAGTTTGTTACATCAAAATATTTCATAACGTAATTTTATCAACTATGCGAAAAACAAACGAGAGAAACATGTTACTTCTTACACTATTTTAATACCGTTTGCCATTTCTTTTTATAACTTTGCACAAGAATTTATGTTTAGAATTGAATTCTTGGTAAAAATGTAAGGAGTGCTTGATTCTTCAAAGAAGATCGAGCTTTTGCAGTTTTTTAAGTAAAACTGTTTTTTTGCTTTTGATGGCATAGCATTATGTGCTTGAAAAAAGTTTGTACGAGATACGTATTTGAATATACATCTCGATTTACTGCCTTTTTGATGTTACAAAGAGTTCCCAAAGAAGTCTGAGTTGGGAAAAATATAAGAACTCTTGGACGAAAATTTTTGAAATTGTGGTTGATTGTAATGGATCTTTGAATACTTTATATCTATGCAAGGCGTCATAAGAAATTGTTCCTTAAACTTGGCGTTATTTACAAATTATTTATATATTTGATTTACCAAAGATTGTCTTTTCTAGTCTTGAAGATAAAGTTCTATTTTTAACAGCAGTCATTTCAAACATAATAATACAAAATAAGGTACAAAAAATAAAATATATATCTATAAAATTGAAAGAAATCATGAGCTTTAACCTCAAGTATTTAATTTATAACTTTTTATTATCCACAGATAATAACTGATGAAAATTCCTATATGCTCTTCCTAGATTTAAAAAGTAAATTGTATTTAAGAGAATGTCACTTATTCTAGTCAGCTTTCAATTTTATATGAAATGATTATCTGCAGCTTTATAATAAAAAAATCTAGTTTGTATATAACTTGAAATTTTCTAATTTTAATAAATTTGCAGAAATCATGTCAAAATCAAAGTGCGATATTATTAAATTGTTAAATTTTTTTGTATGCGTTTTAACCAGCGTTTGATCGATATTTTCGATATTTGTGCGCAGTTACATGTATCATTGCATGCCTTAAAATTTGTTAATTCATTGAATTGTTTATTGTTACTGGAATATTACATTGCATTTTACTACACTAGTGCGAGATTTTTGCAATCCATATACTGTTGTTCTTTCACTAGCTTGCATAAAATATTTTTACATGATCTTTTTTTTATTTTTTTTTTTATTTTTTTTTAAGCACCACGAAAGGTACAATTTAATTTGGATGCAAAAAATAGCACAAAATCGTATATAAGGATAGATGGAAAATTGGAATATATTGGTATATATCTTAAAAACCATTTTATAATTACAGTACCTAAATTGGTTTATTTTTGTAAAGTTGCAATGAAACTCATATTTTTCTAAAATAGAAAATTTGATACAATATTCACTTTGTATTACAATTTTCTCTGTCACTGTATAGATAACTTTACATAGCGATATATTTCGAAGTTAAAATAATTGATATTAAAAAGATAAAAAGATTTGTTAACGTTTACACCGTCCGTAGATGATCCCGATTCGCTAAGGCGAAAACGACAGAAATTCAATAACAGCCCGAATGCATATGTGTTGAGGCAAGTGCAAGCCGAGGCTGAGAAACGTGAGTATTCGTACACTATGTTCGAAGCATCCTTCTGCTTTTTCTTTTTAAATACATTTGGTGATTCATTTGATTGGGTTAAACGGTGTCGGTAGCGCATTGTATCACATTTATATCATTCTTGAAATGTTATCGCTAATTTATCCAAGAATCAACGTCACTTATTTTTTAATACATTTAATTTAAAAAACTTAGAAGGTAAGTGGTCCAGTTAACTTTCATACTAACAAACATCTTCACGTTAAAAAGCATGTACACGATTCTATATTGGTATACATAATATTCTATATGTAATATATTTTGATTTTTTTCATCTATAAGATAATACTTATAAACTTTGTTTATTAATTTGTACAATTTGATCTTTTTTAATTAAAGTGTTGTTTTACAAATTTACGAAAAGTAAATAGTTTGACGTTGATTCTTAAAGGGTCTGAAGTTTGCATAGTTGGAATGCAACGGAATAATTTTTTACGATTAATTAAAGTTAGTAGACAATGGAAATTGTATCCAAACCTTTATCATGAAGTTATTTTACGCTATAAAATACTAAATCTTCATGTGAAATTAAATTTAATCAATATAACTTTGAAGTAAAATCATTTTTTTTTTATTTTATTGAAATCTACGTTGCAAATTTTAGACTCATTATTCTTATAAACATTGTGAATGCAGAATATGTTGTAATTGTGCATTGTGGAGTCATGTAATTTGTATTCTGGAATGGTGCGAAGGATCGTTGTAATTTGATAAACTTACCAGAGCGAAATCACGAAGCTGAGCGCAACATATTTTAATAACATTTTAAATAGAGCGACAGCATATGTGACTCTTTGTATTTTGTACTTTTTTAAGAATACATTTTTATAAAAACTTGTGTATTATCATGAAAAGGTGGCTAGTGCATCTTTTTCATGCCAAAAATGAGAAAACTAGTCATATAAAATGCATCAAGTTTTTGCCTTGTGTCGAGATCGGGCGTCTTTTTAATTGCCCTCGATTTTGTATGTGCTTTTTGAAATTGGGCAATGACATTGAACGAAAGTAGCAAGTTGCAATATACCGAAGTGTAGATGTGCAATATTTTTAAGATAGAGATTTTTAAACATGAAAGTCATGTTACTAAAATTTCCTAAAATATTAAGAGAAAATGATTATATTTATAAAATTGTATTGAGCTATTATATAAACAATATATGTATATACATACACACTAAATGATTGTATGTGTTTCATTACTCGTTGGACTGATATTCCCCTAGAATTTTTTTCTGTTTATTTCGTCGATCAAGACATTTCAGATCAACATATCGCACTATCGGATCTTCAGGTATGATGCAATCGTGTGAATTTCGTGCTTTGTTAAAAAAAAAACATGATGCTACAAAATTTTGCGTTTCAATAAACCTTCAGCTTACTTATTACGCTGCTTTGCAACCACCGCTTCTATGACTCCTAAAAATTAAATATTGTATCGTTGAATAAAATATTATTTTTTTATTGAAAACATTCTTTTTTTGAATTTATGTTAATGTTGTGATTAAATGTCAACTAACTTGTACTCAATGTGTTCTACTCCAATTTTCAGTATTTTATTTACATTTATTTTACATTTATTTTACTAGAATTAATGAATTTTGGCATCAACTTGATTTTTTCTATTATGCATGTTTTTAGCTATTCATTTTTCTATATGTTTCTCAGTAAGTTTCCCCCTAAATGTTGAACGAAATTATTTATCTGTATTTTCTCGATCTGCAACCTCATTTAATCTATTTATACTTTCAGAACCTAACTTATTAAATCAAATGCCTCAGTACAATTTTAATATCATCAAATCCGAGCCAAAAGACAGGCTATCACCCTTTGGAGGATCCGTTGCAACAGCTTCACCTCCAATGTTCCAAGTTGGAAATACTTCAAACATGAGTATGCTTAGGTAATAGGAGAATTGACGAAAATGACTTTATAATGTAATTTCTTGAATAATACTATTAATGGGATAATGATTGCAGGCCGATGAACTCACCTGGTCGTACGCCGTCCCCAATGGATTGTGCTTTGTATAATATGCCCCCGCAGCAGCCACAGCACCAACAAAATTTGGCGTCACAATTACAGCCAATTATGATACCGCAGACTTCACCTTCACCAATGCTGGGGCAAGATGCTATGGTTGGAAATGCGCTGCCAGCCGAACCAAATACCAACAATTTTGTACTTGGTGATACGAGTGAGTAATATTCAGCATTATTATACTGATTTAATGAAAAATATGTAAATTCATTAGACCTATGCATTAAATTTGGTGTTTGCTTTATCTAGGTATTATATCAGATGCAATTGGAAATGCACTAAGCATTGGCAATGTTCTTGACGGTGCACAACAAAACAATGACTTCGATTTAAATTTTTCGCAATTTGATAATGTTGACTTGACTAATCTCAACATTTCTGATATTGTTAAGGTAATTTTTATACTTACTTTATTTTACGTTGTAATTCTTTATTAATTTTTTTTAAACATCACATCGTATCTAAAATTTCCTATAAAATTAAATATTTTTGTATTATTTATAAATACATTAAATTTACGTAGGAGGCTATTAATGGAGAAGGAGCCGCGGGCACGAATATAGAATCGGAAACCGGAATGACCGATAGTTTTACCAAACTAACACGGAACACCATGCAAGAGCTGTGCACTCTTAATAATATGTACAAGCCAAGGAGAGATGACCTAAACTAAGAAATGAAGACAATGAATGATTCAAGTACAATTGAATAGCTTTAAGATCAAAAATCGTGAAAAATTCCTCGTTTTTTGAAAATGCATACTCAAAAAATCGCCAATTGTACTGTTTAAACAAAGTTTCGTGACGAAAACCCTGTGATGATAAAGAAATGTAAAACATTCGCGTACAACACGCGTACAAAGATTACGTGCAACGAGAGAGCAAAGTACCTTGTTTTTTCTATGGTTCTTTCTTTCACTTACTATTTAAACTTTTTAAATAGTTTTTATCAAAGATTTATTGAGTCAGTTAACAAAGAATTCTGCAACGATTCGATAATATTTGCCGTTTATGAGATCTGAATGGTTTTATTATAATGGATAAAGCAATTAATTTGCTTTACTCAAGCTCAAACCTTATGACTTTTATAATATATATGATATGTTAAAATTTTAATACTAAACCTTATGCTAAGGTTTTATAATATGAAGATAGTAGTGTAGCATGTAGGAATTACATGTTATTGTCGTGTTACATAAACATGTTTGTGATGTTTTAGACATTTATAATAATTTTTTATTCTTATTTTTACATGATTTTTGTGATTGCATATGCGTTTTTGTCACTTTTGTCTTCCGATTGTTAAATTGTTTCAGTTATAAGTTAGCACCATATCGAAAAGTAAACATCAATAGATTTGTGTACCATGACAAAGTCTAGAGTCACATCAGACTTTAAATATTTGTTGAGTTTTTGATATAACTATGTTATCAATCAAACATTACTAGTAGGTTTTACAGCATTTTTATCATAAATTATTATTACATTACCGAGTGTATGCCTTTAAAAATAGTACAATGTAATGTATGAACTTTGCCAGAGAATTTAAAATTTTGACATGTCCAAAAGCGCAACAATAGACAAAAGACGAATTGCCATTTATTTTTTTAATGCAAATATTACAGTTCACGCGGAAGATTTTTATACAGAGACATTGTTTTAGAGTGAAAAAATGTATATATTTTTCCTTTTTACACGCAATATTTTTGAAATACTACGAATCTATTACAGATATGCACTTTTACTGTGCTTTAAATTTTATGCATATAAAAATATGCGATATTTTTTTATTCTAGCGGAAAAGATTATTTTATGAAAAATGCAACGTAAATTTAAAAGTGTTTTACAATATAGACGTATATATAATAAAGATTTATATAAGAACGAAAATTAATTAATAAAATTATTAGTTCTAGAGTATAAAAATTATGTTATATAAAAATAAATCTTTTTCAGCGTTACATCCATTTCATTCATTGCTCTAATCACTATTATTATAAATTTTACAAACCATAACACCTATAAAGAAATAATTTTAATTTTAATTAATAAAATATGCAATGTATTTGCAATCATCATCAGAACATTGGTATTTGAGGAAAATCCTGCGCAGAAACATATAAGCTGTAAAAAAGAAAACACGAATATTTGGCAACTGGCGCTAAAATTTCAATGCTCGGTATACCTCGACACATTTAGCAATCTCTCCATACTATATACAATCATTAAATAACATAGCATTTCAACGCATTTTGCAGAAAACGTATTTTCCAATGACTGCGCATCTGAATACTCAAATTTTCGAGCTTACAGGGTCCATGTTCGAGCCACGTGTCGCTTTTACTGGTGCGCGTGTTCCTGCACAATAGGACAATACTCTAAGCCTGATTGTACCAGCAATTTTCGACCTGGCCCTTACCATTCCCGCATCATAAACGTGGGTCTATTCAGAGTACTGACCGGCCACCAGAAAGTTTACACTTCAAACTACAACAGAAGTATATGACCCTGACAAACCCGCCTACATGAATTTATGACACCGCCAATCGTTCGCTGGTACATAATGATAATTTCGGAATATCCTAGAGTGCGGACCTCGCGCAAGGGACTTCTGCGCTCCTTGTTTGCAGTTGTAAACTGACAGATGCTGGCTGTTTACAGCTTGGAAATACCAGCAGTTTAATCTTTTTTATCGGGTTTCGTATTCTAGCTAAAAATATGTTAAGAATACTTTTTTTAATCTATCAAAGTACATTTAGAAAAGTCAGTAACAGACTCAATACTCGATATTTACGTAATCTGTTTCATAATTGTCAGTCAGTTTTAAGTTATACAAGTAATTGACTAAAACAACAACAAAAATTAATTTTAAGAAACTTCAAATTATTTCAACCTTTTATTATTACTTGTTTAGTTAATAGTTGTATTTTATTAATTTTGTATACAGCTTACATAACAACTATTTACAAATAATACCTGACAATTAACGTATTGTAGTTAATAGTTGATTTTACTAAATTCATTATAATAAGAACCCTTTTTATTTATTTTTTTTTTTTAATTGTATTCTAAACTAAGAATAATTAGAAACATAAGTTGTGAATCATTTTCAAAAGCAGTGTAGTTATCGCAATTGATAATACCAGGGAAAAAATATGCAAATGAGCGTAGTAAATGGATGCTCCAAATCCAACGAGACCTGCGATGAGCACAACCCGCAGGACATCCCCCAAATCTTTTGATCCTCTGCACGCGCCGGAAAACAGACCAACCACTCGAAGAGACAATGGGGGGTCCTTAAGACTCGATTGTCCTCGCCGGTCCTCCAGAGACTAGAGACAATATACCCTGATATTACGTGTAAACAGTAAATTAATAATAACCTGCAATGGGCCTTCTTCCTTAACGGCGATCCCCTGCGAACTCACTGGACGCTTAGATTGGGGAAATACACCGGGATCCCGAAGTTTTGTGGTTAATGCGAGTTTTATTTCTTTTTAATTGATTAAGTTTCGCACTACGTGTGTGAAATAGCAAAAGGATTAAATGTTTTTACGAGGTAAATGCAGTATTTTCATAGATATGAAATTGTCGTAAAAATTGTTTTTTTACCGTAACAATTAATTATGCCATTAAATTAATTCTTGATCCCAAAAATATAAAGTTTACGCGAAAACAAACTTTGTCCTGAAACCTCTTGTAGGGGTCGAATTCCAAAACTTGTGAAATTATTGTGCTCTTTATTTTTTCTTATCGTATAAATTAATTTTTATAATAAAATCATTTTTATAATGGCATTTCAAATATTTTCCATCTTGCGAACAGTTTTTTTCCGATGAACTCGGTTGGGAGGTATAAAAAAATCACCGCTGTGCAAAATTTCATGAAGATTGATTGATTTGACTCAAATAGATGCAGGTAGCATCTTGAAAATGAACTATTATTCATAAAATAAAAAAAAAATAAATTAAGTTATGGACTTAAAAATCTTAATCGAGTCAAGGAAGGAGCCTTGTCCGACCTCAATCGGTCTAAGCGTTCTGGACATATTGCCTGTACACATACACATACACTGCAGGCACACGCGCAGAGAGGCACAGGCACAGGCAACACACCACGTGTGAAAAATGATTTCCGTTCGAAAGCTTCCTTTATATGAGAAAGCAAAAATAAATTTGATATTTCAAAAGAATATATATAATTTATCTTTAAAAAATGTATCAAAATTATTCTTGGTGTATAAATAAATTCGAATAAAGTAAAATATTGTATTTGAATTCAAATGGTAAAAGATTGTAAAACTGAAAGTTCGTCCTAATTTAAAAGAAGAGAACTGTGATCAATAAATAATAATACGTGCTCTATAATATAAAATATTTACATATTTTAGTATTGTTTACGTCTATATTCCTGAAACTTGCTGCTAATCATTAGAACAAATTAAAGTTCTAGTGCATAAAATTTTAACTTTGTAAATATTTATTTTGTTTTCATCTTTTTCATTTACTTAATTTACTTATATTTCCAAAAATATGGAATGTATCTTCATGATTTTTTCACTAGTTATTAAACTTATGGAGTAGTTTCATCTGTAAAAAATTTCAAGAAGGTATCTCTATTTGTTTGAGGGAAATAGTACATTGTGCAACAAGGGGAGAAAATGCGTTATTTCTAGCGAGGGCGAGGTGTTCGGTGAATTCCTCATATATCTTATTCAGTATTTTTTTCTATCATTAAATTGGAAGCTCAGC
>JAPYZO010002455.1:0-21624 GCA_030522905.1 Torymus flavipes | reverse complement strand
GATTTCTCGCATGCTGCGATAAACGATGCGTGCAAAAATCTCACTTCTCGCTCGTCGTGTCAAAAAATACGGTTCGACACTTGTGTGAGAAGTTGAGTTTCTCCTCGTGTGACCTTTTCACCCTCGCTTCGCTCGGGCGCTAACAGTCGCACGAGAAGAAAATCAAATCGTCGCACTAGTATCGAAATGTACTATTAATATGCTTAATACAGCTGTCTCAGTATCATCCATTGTTTTGTAGCTGTAAATATGTATCATCATTTCTGTGATTTCTTCAATCTGTATGCTTCACTGCACGTCAATCTTTCACATCCATCTGCATTTAGCACTGATAATCATATCATGATTTGGGAAAGTTACAGGTATATTTTTGTACTTTCTTAAAAAAAATACAATTAGATTATGTAGCAAGTATGAATTTGCATTTATCGTAATTTTTAGTTATCGATCTGCATTTCAAGATACATTTGAAGCATTTACAAGACATCCATTATGGGACTTGAAAACATTTAGAGGTGAAACAGTATGTTTTAAAAATGTTGTTTTCCCGCTATTGCCGCGAATGATTTTTGGATTATATTACAACACTCCTTTGGTAAGATGAAAACTGAATTTAAAAATATTTTTTGAACGAAGGCGACCACGTTTTACCTTGCTTGGTTCAAAAAACAAAACTAGTTTTCTTCATTAATAAAATTTACTAAATTTTATTCTCAATGTACATAGATTTATGGCTGTGAGAATAGTGGACTTTTTACAGCATTTTCTGATCATGTATTACATAGATTAAGAATACCTGAACAAAAGAGAAATAACACGAAAATTCGTGTGACACTTCTCAGCAGAGATACCCCGTATAGGAGAATTTTAAATGAAGATGAGCTAATCGAGGCTTTAAAGAAAAATCCTGACTATGACGTACAGAAGGTAAAATAAAATATTATGACTAGATCAAAATAATTATTACTTTTATAATTGTACCTTGAATATTTTATTTATTTGGTTCAAGGTTGTCTACAACAAATTTATGCCATTTAAAACCCAACTTGAAATTACACGGAATTCAGATATTTTTATTGGTATTCATGGAGCTGGGCTAACGCACTTTATGTTTCTTCCTGATTGGGCTGCTGGTTTTGAATTGTAAGTATAAGTAAAAGTAACAAATTTATTAATTCATTAACCGTTTATATTTGATTCTCAATAGATACAACTGTGAAGATGCAAGTTGTTATAAAGATTTAGCCCGGCTTAAAGGTATAAAATATTTGACGTGGGAGGATAAAGAAAAATTAGTAGAACATGATCCGGTAAGGGAATTATTATTTAAAACAAAATTAAATCATTTCATAGTAAATTGTTTATTAAAATAAAAAAGGTTTACATATTTTTACAGGGAACTCACCCACAAGGAGGTGCTCACGCTAAGTTTACCAACTACAGTTTCGATGTTGAAGAGTTTATACGAATAGTTTCTAGAGCGGAAAAACATGTAAAAAATCATAATGCTTTCAAAGAATTTTTAAAAAACCAATCAAACAAAACTATGATAGAAGAAACACTCGAAGAAAAAGAAATTGAAATGGACGAACATGATTCACAATTAATTAAAGATGAATTATGACGATTAATTAACTTACAAAATCGTTAACAAAAATGAATTTTAACATCATTAATAATTCAAGAAAGTATCACAATGTTGACTATTGATATTATGATAGTAGCACACATTATGTGTTTGTACTATCTCACAGTTGTTAAAATGTGCATTTTATCAAAATATATTCTGTTAAAAAATGGCTTTGGTTTATAATAAGTAAACTACTACATATTGTTATTATTTTTTTATAAATATACAAATTTTATAAAATAATACAAGTATAAAATGCAAGTAATACTTTCTTTACAAACATGCACACACACACAAATCGTTACCCCTTACATTAATTGGCTTTGATTAAAATTATTACACGCATTATAATACGACTAATTGTTCTTTTTTGCATTAACAGTATGATTATTTTTGAGTTTGCAAAATAACTGTACAAGTAACAAATTTACCGCCATATACACAATTATTATGCACACTGCTTCAGGCTCGTGGACGCGCAAAGTTTTCACATTCATATTTACCATACCCGTTAATAAGTTTGCACAAAGGAAAAAAAATAAACCATTCTCATTAACAGCCTCGAAGATTTCTAAAGTTTTAACAATATTAATACTCTCCTCTGCATTTAAATCATCTCGACGTAAATGCTTGGCAATCTTCCGACGGGGTTTTTCTCGATTCCAGCTGGTGATACATTCCAGAATTACTTCAATCAGCAATAAAAAGGTAAGTATTAAAATACTTAAAGTAATAGTCCATGCACAATATCCAGAATTCGCCAATCTTCTCGATACGCGGAAATATTCCTCACAGTAGTAAGTGGATATAAATGCTACACTTGCGATCAGGTAAAGTTTGACGGCGAGATACATCGAACGAGTATATCCGATGTGGAACTGGTAGGAAGATAATTTGATGTGGAAAACCAACTGATTATCAACGGACTGATAAGTCGAGTGTATTATTCGACCAATGCCTATGCTCATTAAGTACATCCCTACGTATCCAGGTATTGAAACCCAGCCTTCTCTGTTCGCAGATAAGAAATCGTTTCTTGGCTCGTTGCTCAAAACCCACTCCTTCAATCCTTTCGTGCTCAATGCGTACTCGTGCATTATGAGAATCCAGAGTCCTGTCAAGAATGAATACTTGGAGCTTAAAGTTTTCGACAGGACCCCAGTGAAAAGCTTGATGGAGGCAAGTGTCAAGAAAAAATTCCAGTGCACACCATACTCTGTGACATGTTTCTGATAACCAAGAACCTCGACAGCTACGAATCGTCCTACCCCGAGAACCAACAATGGCACACAGTCTTTGAGCGTTTTCAGCAGCCTTGGAAAGAATAGCGTCTTTGTGCTTGCTTCCATTTGTCGAGCTTCCGGTGCAACCAGAGCATTAGCTACAATGAAAAGGCCAACACCGGTGTCCATCAAACTGTAGCCGTA
This sequence comes from Torymus flavipes, assembly GCA_030522905.1. Lineage (NCBI taxonomy): Eukaryota > Metazoa > Arthropoda > Insecta > Hymenoptera > Torymidae > Torymus > Torymus flavipes. Next base: position 18,567 of record JAPYZO010002455.1, on the reverse strand, counting down.
CTTTTCAGTCTTCGCGAATTCCCTGGGGAAGCACCTAAAATCAACCGCCAGAATGCAAACGGCAGTCATGATATTTGTTAACGCGCGGAAATTCGTGACAAATGGCAGTTTACTCGAACTCGCTCCGGGGCAGCATTTGAAGGTATCCTTGAGCTTGAAGCCGAGGATCGATAGAATGTTCCCCGCTGACACTATCAGGAAGATTAGGGAAATCGCGCCCACCTTTTCCGACAACACTGTGCAGCACAATATACAGGGTATGATCATCAAGCAGAATTCCAGAATGAACTGCCACCCTCGGCTTATCTGAGGGCTATATAGTTTGATTGTTGTCAGGGTCAGGAGCACGCTGCAGATATTGGGAAATATGACGAAAAACACTTCGCCAGCTGTGCTCCCGCTCTTATTCGAAACGGCCTCCTCTTGCTCCCGCCGGTAGCGCTGATAATCGTCTTCAATCTCCATCATGGCTGGGCTATTTTTTCTGCGAGATAAGCGAACAATTTTTCGTTTATGTTGAGTCCAGCATATCTCCTACTCACTTGTTTATATCAAAATAAAAGGTTGTTACCTTGTGCATCAGTAAATTCAGCAGCTGAGGTTTATCGAGGAAGGAGGACGGGATCTCGATGAGGACGCAGCAAGCGGAGCCTCATGCCTTGCAGACAGAATGTTTTCACACTACTACCTCCATCTGACGTCTGTCACCCATTCGTGCGACGAACCCTATAGCTATAAGGCTATAAGTGCTATAACTGAACAATACTTCTATATATATATACATATACGAATGTGTTTAAAATACTTTTGGTGGGAAAGGCTTCCATTCGGAACACCGGCAAATTCGGGAGAGAAAATTAAAAAAGGTCAGAATGTATTTATAAATAAAATAGAAGTTTGTATGAAATAGTTATTTTGGCTGCATTTAGTAAATAATGAATTATAATAAAATAAATGTCTTTTAATAAACTATTTTTTTTAATATTTTCTATTAAAATATAAAAAAATTTTAATTTTGTTACGATTTTTCCTATAGGTTATGTAGGAATAAATATAAAATTTTTAGCAGCAATCAAACTAAAGTAATAGTACATTATTTTTCTACTTTTTTCAATGCCAACAATTAAAAGAGTAAAGTATGTATATCATCCTAATATGACTTATAAATCCATACAGCTTTACAGATAATCACTAACAATGGCATCAACTCCAAAACGGAATTTCTCATTATTTAATTCATCACAAAGTTCACCATCATCAAAGAAAACAAAAGTCCAGACAGATGAAACTAAAGATGATGATACAAACATTCCAAATGTATTCAAACCAGAATCAACAAACAAAAATCAAGAACAGCTTAATGAAACTACTGTTTCAAAGAAAAGTCATGCACCATTAGCAGAACAAATGAGACCTCGAGAATTAAATGATTACATTGGCCAAACTCATCTTATTGGCCCAAAAACCTTATTATATGATTTGTTGCAAAATGATACAATTCCAAGCATGATATTATGGGGACCTCCTGGATGTGGAAAGGTAAAATTTAAAATACCATTATTTCACTACTTAGTTTAAATTGCAACGCAAATTTAGTTTCAGTTTTGTTTGAAGAATTTATTATTTTTAGACATCACTGGTTAATGTAATAATGCAAGAGTGTAAGAAGATGACAGAGCATCCTGTTAAATTTATCAAATTATCAGCAACAACTGCTAGCATCAGTGATGTGAGAAAAGCAGTTACAGAAGCTCAAACTCAGTCGAAGCAAGGTCGACGTACTGTGGTTTTCATGGATGAAATTCACAGATTCAATAAACTCCAACAAGATATTTTTCTTCCTCATGTGGAGGCTGGCACATTCATTTTAATTGGTGCTACAACTGAAAATCCATCTTCAGGGTTGAATTCAGCATTATTAAGTCGATGCCGTGTATTTATTTTACAAAAACTAACAAAAAGTGAACTTATTTCTATACTTTCTAAAGCCATAAAATCCATAAATGGAGAGATTATTTCAACTAATAAAAGAAATAGAGAGAAAAATACTACTGCTAAATTTTTTATTGAAAAAGAAGTTATAAATTGGTTGGCTGAAGTTTGTGACGGAGATGCAAGAGTAGCTTTAGGTGGATTAGAAATTGCTATTCAATCTAAAATGCAAAGCATTAACACAAACAAAACAGTAAAAATAAATTTGAATGATATTAAAAAAGGTTTAGAATGTACTCAAAATTTGACTGACAAAAAAACCAACGAAGTTCGTCACATGCATAATGCATTACACCATTCCATAATAGGCGATGATGATAATGCTGCTATATATTGGCTAGCAAGAATTATGGAAACACGTGAAGATCCTGTATATATTGCAAGAAAATTAGTAAGAATAGCAAGTGAAGAGATAGGTCTTGCTGATGAAGAAGCACTAAGTCAGTTATGCATTGTATTAATTTTTTTTCAATTGTTTATATGATTACGTGTGAGTTTATATTTATAATCTTAATTATTGCAGGCATGGCTGTTCATACAATGCATGCGTGTCAAATGATAGGAATGCCAGAATGTGATGTACTATTAGCACAATGTGTAATATATATGGCAAGGGCAGAAAAATCAAAAGAAATTATAACTGCCCTACAAAAATGTCAAGATATGGTTGAAAATCACAAAGGGCCACAACCAAAAGTTCCTCTGTTTATTAAAGATAGGTCGGGTCAAGGAAAACTTAGAGCTACTCTAGGTACATAATATTTGTTTATATATTATATATGTTTATTATATGTGATTCTATTTATAGTGTTTTATGTGATATAATTATGATATGTTATATATTACAGGAGCAAATTATAGAGATTTGGAACAACAAGAAAATCTAAAAAAATGTCACTTACCTGAAGGTCTTGAAAATGCAAATTTCTATGATGATGAAAATGCATAATTTGGTAGTCACGTGTAGAATATATTGTCTGTTTTTTAGCACTGTATATACATGTCCTATTTTGTATGGATTTATTGTTAAGTTTTGTAGTTTTGTAACGAATTTTTTTATTAAAATTTTTTATATAAACCTATAAGAAAAATGGAATACATATTTTTCTATAAACTTCACTCAAAAAAATTAATATCACCTTTAAATACATTAATACATACTTTATGATAATTTATTGCATATAAAAATCAACATTTAAAATTTAACATTTGACGATTTTAACCTCACTGCAACTTTTAAGATATCACTGTTAGTTTCGAGGTCAGTTTTTATTATAATCTAACGGATATGGCTAAAAGAAACTGAATAAAAACTTAAACAAGTAAAATTACATTGAAAATTAGCGAGTCACAAATGAACTGCATTTCCGAGAATTGTCAAATCTCGCGCTACACAGGGGAAAATCGCTGATAGCGCCACCGCGGTAACTCCCACCTTCTGACGAGCACATGACGTAGTTTCAAGGTCAGCCGTTCATTGGCTGACGCACAGACGACACGAGAGAGTGCACGAGACATATACCTATATTGCGGCAATATAGCACTCTGTGGACTGTGGTCGATTAATTTTTGCGTATATAGTTTACGAGGCGAGGGGTCAGGGGAAAGCTTACGCTCGCACGGCCAACGTAGTGGGAGGCCTCCGAGGCATACCGTTGTATATACGCACGGAAAAGAAATCGTCAGCTGCGAGCGAGGCGCGGGTCTCTTCACGGTTCTTTCCCTTACATCAGCCTCTTGATTGTGGATTGACGCAGCGCGTGCAGTCTCCACCTAACCTACAAAGCAATCCTCGGTTTTCTACGCGTTCTTATCCACACAGCCTGTGTGGCTGCTTTTCGAAATTAGTAGTGTTAAACGCGAATAGGAAGTCAAGATGAAGGTCTGGATGTCCGAGCACACGTTCAAGTGAGTGTCCAAGCTGATTTCTGTCACTTTGATAGAATATTCAGTGCATAAGTTTGATTGTCCTTGAGACTTTCTGGCAATTCGGGGTCAAAGTTTATGCTAGTGGACTAGTTTGTTGCCCGATGTTCAAAGTGAAAATTGTGCTAAATGTGTATTCTTGTGTGTTGCAGTCATCCCTGGGAGACAGTGGCATCAGCAGCATGGAGAAAGTATCCAAACCCCATAACTCCCTCGGTGCTTGGCACTGATGTCATCGACAGGAGGGTTGTCAATGGTGTTCTCCTCACTCATCGACTTGTTTCCAGTCAGTGGGGCTTTCCACGATGGACAAAACCAGTAAGTTCTAGAGCTTGTGTTCACAAATTGTATTGGCACAAGTAGCTTATAACCTCTAAACCTTAATACTTGTTCTCATTAATGAAATAGACTAATAGTTTTCGATATCTATTTGATTTAGCCTTAATTGTTTGTAAAAACTAGTTCTTTTAGATTATTACTTACGTTCAAAACTTTTAAAAGTTGCATACATTAAATGATCATTCAGTTGTACTACTTATGAGTGACATAACATATTGGAATGTTTGAAATCATAATTATTTATGTTTAATGAATGTCAGATTTCACAAACTGCTTATATAATAATGTTTTATAATTTTAGAATTGTATTATAAAAATACAGATTCCTTATTAATATAAACTTGTTTCTTTTGTAAATTTAAATATGTACGCCACGTAAAATTAAAAAACAAGTATAATATTTAGAAAACTAATATATTAGTCTCTGAAGTCATTTGTATTTTCCAATTCCATAATCTTATCCAAAACAGTGATGATTCATAACTTTAGCACAATAGATGTGATTCCTTTACGCACAAAGGTGTTTATAGTGGAATGTATTAATCATGTTCCATGAATACATAATGGAATCACTATTCAACTTTTCATCACTTAGAATTTGGTTTCAAACAATTGTGCCTAACATTAAATAAGACCGCAGGAGTTGCATCTTGAAAGTAAACATTTGCGCTTCACATATCATAAATTGAAAATTAAGATAAGAACATTATCTATTACAGCATTCACCAGGATTCTTCTTACATTCTTATCTGTTGATTACAATAGAAGCCATAAAAATATACTGATGTCGTAACTTATTAGAGACCATTTTATCTCTCCATAAATTTGACAGCACACAGTAAACATCTCATGCGATTCAGAAAATGGTTAAAGTCTCATTGTTCGATAATAACTAATAAATTTCCATCCAATGCACAGGTCACGCCTATTAACCTTCGGCAATTGGCTGCAATCAAATAATGAGCGGAAACACGGGCGTGAGGCAATTTTTCCGTATAAATAGAATCTTTCTTTCGCTCTCTACGTATATCGTGCACGCGCTAACAAAAAGTAGCGCTTTCACGTTTACACGCATGCATCGCACGTGGCTGTGTGAGGTAGCTACGGTGTATGTATATTATGCAAGGTCGAGGCCGGCTATCGATGCGCGTTGCCGTGAAAGTTGATTTCATTGGCAGGGACGAAAAGTCTGATGCAATGACAGATCGGTATTTGATATCTAGGCACTTCTACATCCGTTGTTTTATTCCTCAACAACTTTGCGCTGTTGCAGCTCGACTGCTGATTCAATTTACAAGCTCTAATGGACAATTTCAATTAATGAAATGATTAACGTTTGAGTAATCAAAAGGCCTTACGTAATGTAATTGGTTGATAATATGAAAGTTAAATGAGCAGGTACTACAATTTTTAGTTTACGTTGGTAAAATAATCGTCAACAACGTAAAAACATTTATTTTTAAATGAAAAGTTTTAAAACCAGACAGAGTAAACAGGTATATATTTATATTCTCTCGCATATATGACTGTCTGTTATTCCACCAACATAATTCTACAGTGGCAAAAAGAGTTTGCCAAAAAATAAGAAGATATAATTTTAATAAACGTTTGAGGACATTTAAAAAAATTAAAAATTTATTTACTACTCTGCAATATACAATCTTTTCTCTAAAGTTATAATTTCAGTAAAAATTAATAAATTTCACGAACAATATATATTTCATCAAAGGAGAATATAAAAGAAAAATTCAATATTTTAAAGCAGTCAATACGAGTTTCATAACTTTCTGCACCGAGATATACCTATATACACGTCCCGTGACGCACGTCTGGCCGGATTCAACCATTTTCTACTTAAGGGTTTGCCATATATAGACCTGCTGTTTGTGTCTATACCTATACTTTACAATCCCCATATCCAATCTATATTGTTTCCTACGATAAACGATGTATAAGCAATCGTGCAGGCATTCTTTTTTTAAATAATCCTTTTATATAATAGCAGTATAGTTTTCATATAAAAATTGCCAAAAACTGCGCAGTAAAAAAACGACTTCACGTCACATACATCATCAAAGCCCTCGTGTAAATTCACCCCTCGCTTAGACCCACGCATACACGCTCTAAGCTCTAAAATCACCTCGCTGCACACCTCTTATCGTCTTATTTACGCAAGTCAGCTATACGCGTGCTCATCTAATCCCTCCGAAAATCTCGCGCTAATTGTCGCCCCCTTTGCTAGCCGCTCTTTTTCTTCCCTCCTCTCCTTAACCCCCGACACTGTTTTTCCGTCTCTCGCTAAAAACCTCGACACGCGTATACACTCTCGTCCTCTGGCGCGAGAATTCATTGTCTCGCTCTCGGCGAGCCTCGGACCGAATCCCCCGTAATCCTGCCCGTAAAAAGGGGGCATTATCCTCTCTTCTTCCCTCTCTCTCTTCTGCGAGAGGCCGGAAATTCGCACAAGAAGATCGTCGTCGGAACATTGCAAAACAACGGTCTACTCCTCTCGTCGTATCAACTTTCATAATGAGCGCCCGCCCGCGATGTTACGTCAGTTTTGGCCGCGTTCCAGGCTCCGCGCACGTTGTCTTTATCTTCGCGCCTCTGCGACTTAGCCGCGCGCGCGCAGAGGCCCTTTTTCCTCCTTGCCCCTTTGTTTTTTAATCACTATTTTCGCTAGGAACGGGGAACATTGTTCTCTCTCTTTCGAGTCGTCTGCATAGTTGCGCGTGGGAGAATGAACTCGGCGCGTTGTATACTTGGACGATTGTCTGCGGCCGGCTCCTCCTTGCGGTTGGAATTATTTCGGTTTGCGTTAAAGAGACGATAAAAGTATTGTCTAGAGCGAAAGTTTTTTTTTTCTTCACGAGAGATCGGCGCGAATGAAGAGCCACTCGCGTGGTCGCTTGATAAAACCCTCGTTACGAGAATGTTTTGTCTGTATCGAGAGTAGTCTCTAAGCAAAAAATTTTGTTCGTGTTTGTTTTGTCTTCGTGATCCGTCGTTACTTTGCATTTCCTTTTATACTATGCAAAATACAATCCTTCAAAGCGATTTTTATATTCTCGAAATCAAAGGAGCAGACGTCGTAAATCCGAGAGCTAACATTTCCATCAATTTCTATCCATCTTTGGAATAGGTTGTTTGACGATACTAAAAAATATCCCTCACAATGAACGGTTTTATTGCACGCGCCCTGCACGCCTGCCTAAGCCCCTCCTGGACTTCAGTATTTTTCTGCAATAAAAACCTTGATTTCTGGCCATAAAAAACGTTTCGCTCGACGAGCAAAGAGAGGAGAGAGAGAAAGGGAGAGAGCTTTCCGACATAAATCTGCGCCGTCATAAAACATAATTTTATTGTACATCGGTTTATCCTGCACGCTGCATTCGCCATTCAACGAAAATCACTAATTCAAGACCTTAATAAACCAAGTTCCTGTAATTACATTTTTTTCCCATCCTCCCGCAAAGAGCGATGTTTAATTATTTTTCAATTCAGCAGCACACGCTCGAATAAACAAATTAACGAGTCAATATACACCGTTACATTGACTTCGGAAATTCATTAAAAGCAATGCACATAGCAGCAGCAGCAGCAGCCATTTCATCAAACACATACATCCGTGTGCAACAATGTTTTTCCATTCATTAACGCCCGCCCCCGCGGCAATCCACTGATAAATATTTTAATTGGCTCTCTTGTTTTCTTCCCTACACATACGCGTGCATGCGTTTATTAAATTTCAAAGCCAACGGCAACTTTGAATAGCATAACGGAGCGATGGATATAATTTGCCTCACCCCTACCTCCCCCGTCGCGCTGCGGAAGAAGAGGCAATGCGAAAATTACAAATGAGCAACTTTGCCGATCTAATGGTCTTCTAATTGCTCTGTTTTTGTTATAATTACTCGCGCTAATTGCCCTATCAATTTCAAGTTATTCCTGGAAAACCCGGAATTCCCCCGCGTGGCACCGACGCCAGCTCCGCCGTCGTGTTAACGCGGCTTTTTCACAGAGAGAGACGCGCGCGCGAGGCCATAATGGCGAATTAATTTTCCCCCGTCCCTTCTCCTCCGTGAACTAAAGTACCTCAGCACCCTATCCGACCGTGAGAGTCGCTGTTTTTTGTCGTTGTGACGCCGTCACACGTTAATAGACGCGTGTAATGTCTAACGAGGTGCGAACGCTTTTGTTACAGTTGATCGGTGACGCCAACATCTGCTACGCGAGCGAGAGGAGCGAGGTGGACCCGGGCAACAGGCAAATGGTCTTGAAGACGAGAAACGTAAGTATATACATATATATTTGTACAAACGCAAGTCTAACGTTTACTCGCACTTGACACTTAACCAGTTTCGATTGAGTATGTAAAGTTTGTAAGCCCTGACGCCAGTGTTACGTCAGCAACTCGGCGGCTTATATTGTTCGCGGTAACTTATAAGTTGATGTAAGACAATTGCACTAAGAAGGCGCATAAGTTGCGAGAAGAGCTGGCAAAACTTTTAGCGGGCGAAGAATATGTTGTGTTTTAATTGGAAGTGTATGTGAATGTGTGATGTACGATGATTCTAGAGGGAATGAAAAATTCAAATTTTCCAGAGACATTGCTCTATCGATTCAGCAGGTGTAAGGCCTTGTTATAGATTGATGCTATGGATGTTTAATATTAAGGGGGTAGAGGCTTAATCGAAGCAGGTGTGGTAATTGAAGGACGAATTAGCGGCACGTGCTGGTAGTTTACCGGCCGAATTGATCATTTAGTAGGAAACGTCGGGAAAATGTTAAAAATTCAAAGAATGACTTCCTTTCTCGTATAATTTTTAAATTTTTAAATTTCAGTTTAATTTATAGGTGGAACGTGTTTTTTTTTCTCGTCGCGAGTCAGTCAAATAATTTTAAAAAATGCATCACTTTATACTGCCGCGGCATGTATGCAATATTATGCATGAAATATGCATGAGTATTTTTGTAAATAAAAAATTGCTGCACGCCGTATGGAACAATTGAAACTTTACGTCACATGCGTTTTCTTGTATTAAAAAATTGCTGAACCTCTGTTATATTTCATCGTAAAACATGAGAAAGAAAGACTGAAATTTTAAATTGAAGTGAAGCTCTTAGATTTATTTTCAAAATAAACAAAGCAAAACAAAAGATTTAGCTAAACGGCTAAGAGTCTTAACTCGACTTCGTGAACTTTTAAATTAATTTAAAAAGTCTTACGGTCAGCAACACCTGCAGGCTTCTAAACGAGATTATCGCGTAATTTAACTAACAAAAAGTAGATTTTTTTTATTTTTAGAATAGAAAAGAACCGATTTTTGCTTAATGTTCCAAATAGATTCATGACAAATCTAATAATCCTTTCAGCGTGAACTTTAAATAGAATTTAAAGAAAAACTATAAATAAAAGTGTTGCATCAGAGGTATATGGTGAAACATTGAAAACTTCAAGGCGAATATACTTTAAATTTGCAGCGACACGCAACCTTCAAATTCCACGTTGACACGTGTTCCTTGTAATTTTTCCCCACTTTAATCCAGAAATTGACACGTCCTTCAACACACTTTTACAAAATATTTTCGTAAAATATACTTACTAACATAAAATATTGATCAAAGAAAAACTTTTCCGCCCAGCAAGAGATACCGAGTTATTTAAACACAATGAATGCTTAAAAATCGCTCACGAAGTAATCCCAAGAGTTTACAAACAAACGATTAAACTCGCATCCGCCGCAACACGCTCAAAATCTCATTAATCCCGATCGCGTTTTGATAGACTACTCCACGTGTTCTACTTGCGTGCACAAAAAGAACTACACAAACAAGCACAGCGCAGCCTATGCAGAATAAAACAAAACAACGAAGGAAGCCTCGCGCTCGTCCTCGGCTCGATCGGAAAATATTGCGCGGCTGCTGGAATTAAATTAAACGTCAATCGAATGGCGGCCGCGTGCAATTTTTCCCGAGATTGATATCACGAGCCTGCGGAGAATTCTCCACTGGGGCGTGGACGGACAGATAGACGGCGCGGAGGCGAATCTGTCACGTCCTAATTTAGCCGGTGGAACGACGCGCGGTCCTTTGTCGCACGTCCGCTCCGGCCCCTCTCTCTGTGCGTCTCTCGGTCAATCGACCGAGCACTATTTATTTACTCAGTCGCGCAGATGGAAAGAGGACGGTGGTGAATAAAAATAGGTTAGGGACGGGGGTCGGCCCTTTTTCGATTCGGAAAATAGATAATGCCTGGCTTTTCTCTCTTATCCGCGCTATGCTCTTCACAGCTGGGGTGGAGGTGATGATGAAATTTTGAACGAGTGGAATATTTTATGGCCAAGTGTACAATGAATGCTGGATGACGGCGATTTCAATCGTATCCTGCGCGGATTGGCGCAATAAAAGTAATTGATAAAGATCCGTCTCGATTATCGCTGGAATTGGGCTTCGTTTATCAGTTATACGAGGGCGCCATTAGGAAATAATAGATACTTGCCGATAGGATCTTACTTCAGCGCCGCGTTGGGCGAAAGTTTTTCTCCGGGGCAAGTTTCGAGGATACGCCTCTGACCTACTTACGAATTTTTCGGCAGTAGTCCCCAGCTATCAAACTTTTAATTTTCAATAAATGTTTCAGTCGCATAGGCTATATCTCAGATCGTAAGGAACTGCGCGAATGACGAAAGTACCCACCTGAATATTGAAAATAAATAAGGACGAATAACGTCCCTCGACTCAACCTTTTTCTTGGCAATTCCATCCGACAGCCAACCCCTACACCTTCCACACGAAATAACGACCCGTTCTCTTTCTCGCTCCCTTTTTCACCATTTCCTCCTCAAGAGGGGCGTGCGCCTACCTACTACACTCGCGTGGTGGCAGTGATTTCGGCCTGTCCATAAAATTTCAACCGGCGCTGCTGCTGCCGCGTCGTTTCGCGCAAACACAGAATTTTTCCATCATCGTAAAGCACACACATATAGACACAAGCGCACGCACACTGGGACTTTTCATAGTTTACGGTTATACGCCCTTTGAGGTAGTGCTCGTGGACCCGCCCCCCACCCAAACCGGGAGTAGTAGTGCACCGCAAGACCGGCTTTTGGCAAGCGCGGAATCCGTTTTCGGAATGAGATTTTTTTTAAGGGAGGAAAGGAGAGAGGTTGGTCCTTTTTATAGGTGAGGGAGGATGGATGTTTCTTTTATTTAAATTATTCGGGAAACAATCGCAGGACTGCGAGCGACTGGCGGAGAAGGGAATATTTCCGAGAGGTTTGAAGGCGGGTACGGGAATTCTGGGTTGAGATATGTCAGGGGGATATATATGTACGTAAAACTGAAAGTTTGTATTTCTGTATTTTATTTTTTTATTTTTTTATTTTTTAAGTATATCGATAAAATTAAGAAAAGACAGTACGAAAAAGATCGAGGTAATGCCAAAATTGTCTATAGAATTAATTGCAATAATAGTAAATAAATGATGACAAGAAAATATACGAGATAAAACGAAGGTGCAGTCATATACAAACTTAAAAATATCAAATCAGAAGATAAACTTAAATAATGTTAAAGTTTTAGACTAAGAATATAAAGCTTTGATATACCTAAAAAAATTGTAATAAATATTTATTTAAAAGTCAACAGACAACACTTTATTATTTACAAAATCTATTATAAATGAATTACATAACCGCAATGCCGATCTAAACCCCAACATTTCCTGTCTCTTGCAAATACCCCATCATCAGCAACTCACCCCCTTCAACCGTTTAAAATTCGCGACCGCGGCGCACTACACCCGCTGGCTAGCAACTACCGGGATAAGAAACGATCTTTCTCCGATTTTTTCGAACCTGATTACACGCCCTCGCTCTCTCGGCAGACTCAGCGGCATCTCTCTCTCTCTCTCTCTCTCTCTCTCTCTCTCTCTCCTGTGGGAAAAATCACAAGGTAGCGCTCGCTCGCTCGCGCGTGTTTCGCATGGCGCACACGTTCCTTCCAGATCGCAGGATTTATCCTTCAGCGAGCGCAGCGCACAGCTCCCTTTTTATTTCGTCGTCTGTGCGCGGCGTGCAGTTTCCGAGGGATGATTCGACGGAAAAGACTTTGGCGACCGTGAAAATACGCGCGGCGAGGCATGCGTGACGAGGGCGATGGGCAGGTATGAGATATGGTTATTGTTTTATTCGCGGGTGGTCTCTCTTGAAATTACTAGAAAACGGTAGGGTGGCTGCGTCGTGTAGGTTATTGATTGGAATGAGATTTGACGATAAATTGTTCCAATAGAGGGAGAGTTTGAGAATGTAATGAAAAATGTTTGAAGGCAGATTAGTTATATCAGTTGAGTTTGTTTACAAAAATAATAATAATAATAATATTATATCCGCGAGCATTTTGTCGATATGAAAGAGGTTATCATGCCAGTAGCTTATCCATCCTCGAGATAGTGCGTTTAGTAGTACGGAACGTTCTGCCATAACAGTAAAACGCTTACCGCAATAAAACCGCTTGATTGAACCACTGACGTTCATCTGCTCGCGGCTCTATTCTATAAAACATGAGTTTGCGCCCGGAGAGCTGCATGAAATTCATGATCCACCTCGAGCTCAATATCCCCCCTCGCTTTTCGGCACCATTCCGTTTCTCCGCTCTTCCTCGAGATCGTAATAATTATCTCATCGCGTTTACCATTAAGATACAATTTTTTAACAATATTCCCTATACCGAGTTCAACAACACGAGATTAATTCAAACATGCAGCCATATATATATAACGAACCGGAACCCGAACGACAATTAAAGTCCACAAAATATAATTGCATAAATCAATGCCTCGCGCCATTATTGCAACAACAATTACAATTTTTTCGTCTGCCGCGAATTCAATAACTCCGAGTCGTCGAATCGTTAGCGGCGAACGAGTCAATTTTTGTTCGAATTAACGCCGGGGAAAAAACAGCCCTGCCACGTTTGTTTACCGGCGACTCGGTAGGACGCGATATCTCGTTATTCGAATTTGCATACTCCTCGGCCGTATAATCACGCGACAATTATATGCTGGATTTTTGCGTGCCTTCTCCTCTAGCGAGAAACAGAGAGCAGCGACGACGACGACGAGATAACGAGATTCGATCTATACCGTGGCGCGCGCGGTGCGCGATTGTGTCCTATACACATCGAGGGGAGGCTGAAGTATCACTCTTCGGCTCCCTCTCTCGCGTCTCATCCAATATTCGCTGACTCATTTCCTCGTCTTCCCTCTCCGACTACTCCCCCGCTCGCTCTCACTCTCGTCGTCAGTCCAATCAGAGCGAACAAGAAGACAGTTTTCCCGGTTAAGTTTCCGGCAGCGAATATCGACTCTCGAGTATCACTCTCGCCATCCTCCCGCCCGTCGAACGATTTTACCCGGGGATCCGAATCAACAGTCGTCGTCGCCTACACCGCGTATATATTCCTTAGGCTCTCTCGTGTCGAGAGATAGTTCGACCGGAGTACATAGCGGACGGATAGTTTTGATGGATTATCGATGACTGCTAGTGTGTGTGTGTGTGTGTGTTGAGAGCAATGTTTGCGCATATATGCTCCGGTAATTTCACCGATCGAAAATGGCCCCAACGACGACGACGGTGGCGTGGAGAGAGAGAGTAATAACTCGAGTGTAAACTTTCCGGGTATAGAGGTGCAGAGAGAATCATTTCGGAGAGATTGCCAGTCTACGAGTTTGGAAATTTCGAATAAACAGGTTTAACGCTGATTCGTCGGCTGATTGGGAAGCCATCATCCCTTCGTTGTATATATATATTATATCATCCGCAAGCAATATTCTTATTAACAGTTAAGCTAGTTTACTTCATTACCGACCCGTCGCCGCTGGAATTAACGGTCGCAATATCCGAAAGCTATCTTCAGAGCCCCTGGGTTCCACCTTGTACACATATACGCATAGACCCTAGCCGAGAATTTTAATCGATTCCGTGACTACGAAAGACTTTCTTATCGCACCGCCCCTCCACTCGATATATATACCTATACACAACGAGTTATATAGTCGCGCGATGTCGTTTCTTTGTGCTCGTCTACTCGCTCGCGTCACAATAAAACCGTATGCTAAGGATCGGGCCACTTACCCCCCAATGTCTTCTTCTTCTTCTTCTGCTGCCTCCTCTCCTTTGTTCTCTGTTGGGGGAGCAAAAGGAGGGGGGCGAGATAGGGGAGACCTGTTACTCTCTCTCTACAAGCGCAGGAGCGCCAAGGACTAACTTCCGCCTATACCCTCCCACCTATACCCCGGTAGCGAAGCTCTATATCTCTTAAACTCTTTTCTCGTAAACATGACTCGGTATATTGAGAGAGGAGAGAGTAGGAGGAGGGCCCGTTATGTATTGATAGAAAAGTTTCTTTTCTTACGGATGGATTCGTGCAGTGTATAAGTGTGTGTGTATATATGTACGTCGCTCTCTGTAATATCGCGATATATCTATATATGTGCGAGAGCATGCGTGCGTTTTCACGTTTCTTGAGTTCCTGAAAGATTTTTCTTTATATAGACGGGGGGAATTTTATATATTTATGCCGTAATGTCGAGTTGCGAGCGAATCGAATAAATACTTTTGTGAAGCTAAACTCTCGTTGTACCAATGTCATTTTGAAAATCTTCAGTGTATACGGATTGGAATAGCGTTCATAAAAAGGTTGACATGCTTATTGAATATTGAAAAAGAAGGAATTGCAGATGATATCTATATAGTCCAATAAATAAATAAGATTTGTATTATACTTCAATACTTTCAATAATCGATTTCAATGCAACGATCATTTGCAATATTAAAAAAAAACTTAACAAAAAAAATAATAAAAAAGATATAAAAAAAAAGTAAACAAACGCAAGAATTATAACCTAACGTCAATATAATGAGTATACGACAGCACACAAGCTTCGACATCTTCTTAAATAATTCATTTTCGCTCTACTTTCTCAACCAGGTCAAAGAATCTCGCCAACTTTTCCCCCAGCTCCTGTACACCAAAATCATTATCCCGCCCTAACGTACTCCCCATCTTCTTAAACGACTCCCCTCCGCTGCTCCCCGTAAACGATCGGTTATTGATGCGCGCATTACCGACGTCAAAGATCAGCGAGCTTTCCGTCGCGAAAAAGAAGAAAGAGTTCGCGCGCGAGGGAAAATCTGGCGGCTGCGATGCATTGCGCGAGAGAGGGAGAGCTATATAAGGTTAACGTCGCGTCTCGTCACGTCGGAGCTTTTTCCGTGATCGCCTCGAGTGAGCCCCTCCCGGATTTTTCAGTCGTCCGCGCTGTATATGCGTATATGTATGTATAATGCACACGTATATCTAACGTATGTATATGTATGTGTGCACGTGCAGCAGTAGTGGCGGGAGGGTAGAATGAAAGATGTAAACATTCGCCATCATTTTTCAATTTCGAACGGCCGCGATGAACCTCCTGCCACGGGAGATTTCCGCAACTCTCTCTCTCTCTCTCTCTTTCTCTGCATAAACTTGGGGGGTATAAAATTCGCTCGAACGTATACGTATATATACATATATATATACATAACAGACTCGTATATATAAAAAGCGGCGGCAGACGGATAGACGTCGGGCGTCGGCGTATATACATATAGCGTTATTCTTTATTCGCAATCTTGCGTCCGCGTTTCCGCTAGCTTAAGAGAGAGAGAGAAGAGAATGTATTCCGGCGCCTAAGCCGAGTCCGGCGGCCCGAGACCGAATCCCCCATGGGAGAAATATCTTTTAGCAATTTGCCTACCTCTACCCTCTATACTCCACCTCCGGGCTTCTTGTATATTTATATATACGCACGCACGCGTACACGTGTATTTACACGCGCGCGCGCGCATGCAAAGTGCCAATGACGCAAACGCTAGTGCGCACGCGCGCAACAGGTGCAACGTACGCAGCGCTTATTTCTTTGGCGCGGTCATTTTTGTGCGAGATAGATATAGCATGCGCGTGCAAAAGCTTCGGTGGCGTAGCGTTGGTACATCCAACTTTGAAATGACGAACTTTCCTGCTCGCAAGTTTCGGAAAATTTCCTCCGCGAGCGTATGCATTACGACGTTGTTTTCATGAATAATGCAGCGCTTTCTGCGAAACATTTTTTTTTCGTGTCTCTTTATAACGGGAAATGCCGCGGTTATTGTTTCTATTAGCCGTGGCGCGAGGAATCGGCGGGATTCGCGTGGCGGCATGTACATGTCGATAATAGCTTACTAAATATTAAGCGGCGCGCTGAGTAGGCGGCAGTGGCTGCAGTCCTCCTCCCACGCCCGAGCGCAAAGCCGTATATTATATGCCTCGCTGATATTACCGTAAATTTCGCTCTGGTAATTGCAAAGATTAAATTGGAATTTATATAAAATTGCGGTCGGCATTAATTGTGGGCATGGTGTGGCGAGATCTAAATTCAGTCGAATCAAGGGTTTTTAGGTGATAGAAATTCGATGACAAAAGTGTCGAGGGAAATAAAGAAAAAGCGCGATAAGAATGATATTTTTTTATGTTGTTTGTAATTGAATCACTGAGTTATGTTGTATTTAGTAATTTAGTTTACGATGGTTTCACCGTACATGGAGGATTACTGATTTGCAGTATAATCACAATCCATTTGTTACTAAATAATTTTGCGGTCGAATGTAACTATTGAAATTTAATTATATAGATGTACGATAATATCGGACTTAAGAATTGCCGTACTTATACCTTTTTCTCCAATAACAAGTATATTAACAACCAAAGCTCCCTCAGTTACCCTTCACGGGAATTTCATACCTCCAATTGAATTTCCATGACGGCCGCGCACTCGACCCAAAAGACAAGAAAATTAATAACACAAAGCTCGCACACGTGACCCTCTAAATCATAAAAACAACGTATCGGGAGTTTTCGAATCGATTGAAATATGGAGAGGGTCGCAAGTGTGTGTATGCGTGTGTGTGTATGTGCGCGGGCGGACGCTTAATGAAAAATGGCTACGTACGCGAGGTGAAGGGAGAGAGTCACGCGCGAGGATGAAATTTCCTGTCGATCGCCGCTGCTAGGACGTGAGTGACAGGATAAAGATGAGACGGGGGTGCAATTATTTATCCCTTCGTTGTATGTGTGTGTATGTGCCATTTTTGAGGATTAAGGATGGTTCTCGATTACACGGATTTTTTTTTCACCATTTATTCGAGAGAAAAATGTTAGAACGTTAGGTAAATATGGACGCAGTCCGAGGTTGAAGTAATTGTTAAATTTATAAATATACACGCGTGTGTGTATGGACACGACAAACACCGAATAAAACACATCTCCGTCGCGCGGGTAAACGAGAAAATTCCATTTGTTCTCTAATGTCAATGCAAAAATTATATATAAACCGCTGCGTTTTGCATCATAAGCACGCGAGCTAATATTTGATCAGCGCTTTGTCGTCGTTTATAAAATAATATTATCACAATATACGCTACACACAACCCACTCGGCTAATATTAGCATAAGTAAACAATTCGGCTCATAAAATCGTCGTAAAAGCATTATTCAATTCATACGCGCAGACGGTAATAACGAAGTTACCACTGTTTACACTAGGATTACAAACCGCGGCGGCGTTCCTCGAGATTTTTAAATTTAAAAATTCCCCGTAGGTTAATACGCCGTTCCTTCCCGGTAATAAGTTTTGATTTGAGAAAGGGCGGAGGAGAAAAAGAGGCGGCGCGTATAACGATGTATTTCCCACGGGCTTATGCGAATCTCATTATCTTTACGAGCGGCGCTACTGCTGCAGCGACGGTCAGGTCAATGCACGTGGGTACTGCGCGTCTTACGTAACTTATCAGAGACACGGCCAATGCACGCGCCAGCGTCCAACCTTGACTGCGTGACTTTCTTTTTATGCAACGGCAATGCCGAGGCTATGTGTGCTATACGACGATGTCTTTGACGGTTCTGTGCTATACGACGATGTCTTTGACGGTTCTGACGTAATGTAGTTTGCAACGAGTTTGTAATTATTTTTGCTGGTATTTTCTTTCGTGGTTGTATACTAAGTTGTAGTTAGTTGACATCGATTATGAGAATAGAACCATTTATATTTTTCTAGTGTGTTCAAATTTAAAACCCCGATAAAAAAGATATTTTAGGGGTTGCTTTGCTTGTAAAAGATTCATTTAAATCTAAAAAAAAAAAACGAAAAATCTATAGTCTTAAAAAAGATTTCCACGTATAAATATCCTTTAAATTGAAAAAGTAATGAAAAAGTGAACCCTTAAAACAAAG
>JAPYZO010002454.1:0-18090 GCA_030522905.1 Torymus flavipes | reverse complement strand
TCTTTCGAGAAACTCGCTCGTTTTCGAGATTTCGAGATATCTCGCAAAAACGCTCGAAAACCGAACGAATATCGATCGCTTAATTTATATTAAGGAATGGTATTTAAAATCGTAAATATTTCGACTAGAATATATTCATTATTTAAAATAACTTATTTGTTTATAATGTTTTATAATGAACTTACTTAATTTTGTAAATACTTTTCAGACTGGTTTCTTGAGTACATCTATTATAATACCAGTTTGCATATCATTTATTGGATGACATTATATAATGCTTTGATAGCAGCTATTATTGATATTAAGGTCATATGCGTCACACAGCCATCCATAAAAGCAGCTATTGCGAACAACATGAGAACGAAAGCCAGGAGCCGTTTTTGCGATCCACGCCATCAATTTCCATTGGGTAAACAATTCGGAAGTTTACTCAAAATTCAATTACATATTCAATTAAATTTATGCGCGCGAAGCGCCAACAATGGTGTGCCCGAGGTAGGGCATCGATCTGCATCGAGTCGACGGCGGCGGTGCCGGCGGCATCGGTATCACGACTACAGACACGCGCAAAGTCAGAAGCCCGCGTGTACCTAGCTTCGTATTTCAGCGTTGCGCGATATGAGCCGATGCCGGCGTTGCCGCTGTTCGCCCCCATCTGTAAAGCGCGCGCAAGTTCATTCGAATGGTTTTTTGCCCAAGCATCAGAGATACACAGAGAATTTCACGGGAGAGAGCGTTTAATAAAACGCCCACACGCGTGGAAAAAGAGAGCGCCAAAGTCTTGATGCGGGACGACCTGCACATACACATACATGCCTCCCGTCGATATTGCAGCGCTTTCGCCTCCGCTGGATGTCTGTTTTCGTTAAGGATTTGCCGAGTGCCACGAGCATATACGAGTGCACGCCTTTATTGACATTTTACACTTTTGCACCGACTGCATTGCGCGGCGCTCGCGATGCTGCTCCTCGCGATATAGCGTCATTTTGATATTGCTACATACTCGATAACGCACCAGTGGATTTAATTAAAAAATAACACCAACTTCCTGACTTAGATGAGAAATCAGATTTTATTAGTTTATCTTTGACGAGCTCTTACAACCGAAATTTATTTTTCTGGGATTAAATGATTTTGATCCAAGATTTATATAAATTTTATAATAAAAAATATTTCTATTAAATTACTTTTTTCAACGTTAAATAATGATAAAGATATCCAAAGGAATTTCCATTATTATGTATTAGACTAGGGCTTGAAGTTTGAAAAGAGCATTTTTTTTCGTTCGTGGCTGAATTTTCTCACTCTGAAAGTTTTCAAGGGGTTTTTTGAGTACTTTTCTTTTCTGGAAGCTTTTTCTAGTCTTTTTAAAAGTTTAAAACTAGATATTAAAGGCTGTAGATTATTTGTACAGTCAAGTTTCCTCATAAAAAAAAATTTTTGCTCAACCAATCATTGTTGTATTCATTTTAAAACTATTTTTAGTCAATATTGTACGTGTATATATAACTTAAATTTAATTAACCATCTATCCGTTTCACCAGCTTTGTATCCCTTTACTCTATATATCTTCCGTCTGCAGTATTCAATCGAGCGCCAACTTTCACCCATTTAAATTTAATCGGCATACCGCAAAATCCATTCATAAAGTAGAAGTCGCATATACATAAGCTTTCCTGAATTTACCTTTGGCCGAATGCACGCAAACGCGAGGTTCTCTTTCGTCCTCTTTGGCTCCACTACTATTACCATCCCCTCGCGCTCCGAAACAATCGTTCACCTTCGCCGATCCAAAGCTCGTTAATACGTCATCGTGAATTCTGCACGATCGTGCCGATAAGCGCTGGCTACGCTCGCAGATATAGGAGGTGCACACGCGCGCGTATGCGATCAATGTAGGAGAGAGAGAGACAGAGAGAGAGAGAGAGGCACGTCCGTATCCGATTCTATATCTCTTCCTCGCGGCGCGCGCTCCTCTCTTTCCACCTCCTCCTCTACCGCCACCGCACCGAGCGAATCTCGGCAGCGAATTTCGCGCGCCACGGGCCAACTTCCGCGAATTCCGCGAATCCGATGGATTCATCGGAGATCGAATTTCCGCCCGGTCGCCCTTCCCGCACGCGTCCCTTTAGTCCTCGCCTTGCCTCTCATTTCCTACATCTTGGCGTCTAGAACCCCCTCCAGCCCTCTCGCCTTCTCCCTGCACCCACTTGCCAGCGCTCTCGCGTGCGGTCCGGAATCCGATATGTATCTGGAAAGTTTGAGGACGCCGTGGAACATTAATTCTCTCTTTCTTTCCCCCTTCTCTCTCCCTATCCCTTGCTCTCCACGGCTCTCTGCGATACGTACTAGTTTTGTTCTTGAGCGGAGTTTATTGGTTTACGTTTATTAGATACATTGTATACGACTTCCGATTGCGGCGGTATAACTCTTCGTGAAGGTACGACTCCGCTATTGAAAAAGAGACCTGAAAAAGAAAATCGGATATCGGTAAGTGTAGTTTTGAAATATTGTACTCCAAATTATGGATTCTCCAATAAATAAATAAATTATCTTAACCGAGATTTAATATAGACAGCGGATATAGGTACTGCTGGCGCACCAGCGACTCTTTTCTTCAATAATGCAATAAGATTTTATTTATATAAATAATCTATGGCGATGGAATTTTTTTATAAATAGACTAGAACCCTCATTTGCTTGCTACCTACTGTGCGTTAGCGTTTAACGTTGTAATTAACCTTGTGAAAATGTTATTAAATTTAAACAGGAACTAATAATGTAAATTTAGCACTTTTCTTTAAAAGTACTATTAACTAATCAGCAATAAATAAATATCTAGTCGGGCTTTTAGACTGAAGTTCATGTCGCTACTTGCGCACTGGGCGTGCAAATGGCCCTTTGTACCCTATAGCTGTATCAGCCAATGATAAGCTCTAATAAAGCTATGAAGTTATCTCTAAACTTCAATTTGATAGTAATGGCTATCCTTTGTTTAGAATAGTCCCGCAGTCTCTGAAGCACGCTACATGAGGTGAGATGATGCTCTGAAGTTTATTAGCCAATGAAATTACCAACTCTGAAATTAGCTTGGCTGAACCAGTCAATGATATTTTTTAATAATACTGCTATGAAGTTGGCTCTGAAAACTTCAATACGATACTAATCGCCATCGGCTTTTTTACAATAGAGAAATTGTTGTTTCTTTTCATAAATGATATTGCTTTATCCAGTACATTTTAAGTTGTCTTAAAAATCAATAACGTTAATGAATTTATAAGAGAAATTATATTAATTATGAGCGCTATGGTGTAGTCCAATCGTCTAAAGCCTTGGACTTTCGACTCTGAATGTTTATGTTCTTTCTTCATTCTCTGGCAACTTGAAGTCGCACGGGCGTATTCTCTCTCTCTCTCTCTCTCTCGCTCGTTCGCTCGCTCGCTCTTTCGCCTTTTGCGCACGGTTCCTTTTTTACCTTCGTTTCTTTTTGCATATCGACCATCTCGCTTATATAACGGTACACGCTTGCGGCCCGTGCGCGCATACAGGCTATTTTTACCGTGCGCCCGTGTAGATACATTGAGACATGTTATTAGTTTATTAATTTTCTTTTGAGTAATGCTTCATACGTCTGGGCTTATACGCCTTACCCCTTTCTTGTCTTCCTCGAACTTCGGAAATCGAAGTTGTATTATTTAAATGAGGCTGTGTACGCAGTGTAAGTTCGAATCGTAGGCATTGCCTGCGCGTACGTAAATTTACGACTGAAGTTAAATTAAGTGCGTGATTTATCGCGTCCGCTAATGAGTTGTTTGATGAGTGTTTGACGATAACGTGGAGCTTGTAATATCGTGTACTTTTGAAGATATTACCTCTTCTGCTTGTTTGACTTCTCGTAATTTACTGATAAAGAATCTTAAGGATTTTTTTTCAACCCGGTAATGAAAAATGTATAAGCATTGACGAACATTAAGAAAAATGTACTGGTGATAATAATTTTAAATAGGTATAACAAATAACGAAAATACTACGTTACCAATCGAGCGGTGCAAGATTATATAGTGCTATATAATAGTTATAAACTGCTAAAACATTTGAAGAATTTACTGTTGCTTTTTATTACGAAATATGAAATAATACAATTTTACGCAAATTGTACCCGCAGCCATTATAACAGTTCTCGTGTGATTGTCGCCCTCGCTTCGCTCGGGCTAGACTCAACACTTTCGCGCTTGTATCAAATAAAACAGCATGCGCTAAATGAAGCTTTGCACACGTCGTATGAAAAAATTGTATTCGATACGCGAGTGAGAAAGTGATTTTATCCTCGTGTGACCTTTTCACCCTCGCTAGCTCGGGCGCAAACGTTTACCACGAGGATAAAATCATATTTTCGCACTTGTATCGAAAATAACTATTTCGATACAGCGATTTTAAAAATTTGCAAAATGCGTAAAATCGCACTTTACGCACACTGCATCGAAATAGTATATTACGCACCTAGGGTGTAAAAGTAAAGAATGTCCCAGATCGCCTTAGGCTCGGGTGATAATTTACATGCGATCTGAGGCATTTTTTATCTTCTCCCGTGGTGCGTATACTATTTTTTCTTTTTTGCCTGATGAGGCCGAAAATACAACCTTTGCGATCGGGTGCCGGAAGCAAAAGTACTGTCGTCCTGCTAGGCAAAAAATATGTATTTTAAATAGAATGAAAGTTCCAAAGGTAAGTTTAATCATACAAATAATGAGCGATAAATCAGCGCAGACATTATGAATAAAGAACTAGAATCTATAACTCGTTAAATGTAAGGTTTATAAATAAATAAGAAATGTAACAGAAGAAACTTCGATTAGGTGTGCACAGTGGATGGTCCGGCTTTGTGTTAACGCTATTTCTTTTATGTACGCCGGTCGCCTCATGCAATATTGATCAGGTAATCCGGGAAGGAGCGTCTGATCTGTCCAATGCTGAAGTTACACTTGGTTGAAGTCGTTCGCAGGGACCGACATATGGTTGCATAGTGTCCACCTCTTCTCCACTTCCGTTTCACAACTCTATACGATACAATTGAGACGGGGCAAGAACGCCGTGTCGCAGCGTTGCCTCTTTCCGCTAGATAATTTACTGAAATTAATTGCCATGGTGCACGTGCAAGTTTATTTCATCCGCAACTTTGTTTCATCATTATGCAGGTAGCGGGACAAAAAGAAGCCATAACAGCTAGTTTTTACGTCACGAGAAAGAGAGAGAGAGAGAGAGAGAGAGAGAGAGAGAGAGAGAGAGATGCGGTGAGATCGTATGAATTTTCATGGTCTCGCTTCGTCGAACGTTTCCTACACACTCACTATCTCTTTGTGTCTCGTGTTTCTTTTTTCCTTTTTGCCTTTGTTTTTTCCTCGTGCGAACTTTTCTTGCGATAAATTGAGTCAACTCGATCTACTTGTTTATCGAATATTCATTTACCGTTACGCATTTTAGTAGTAGTGTTTTGTGTATTTCTGTATATATTTCTCCTTTTAGTCGAATTCTGTAATTTGATGCATATAATAATGTTTTATAATTGTGTTAATATCAAAATGTACAAGTAGTTTTAATAAGTTTATTTGCAATATACATTGATCATTCATTATGAATATCTTCTCTCTCATGAATATTTCTAACTCTTTTCTGAAAAAGTATCATTAAAGCTGATTTTCATTTATCTATTTTACTTATCTATTTAAAATTACTAACATGTTGAACCCTATCTTTATATATTTATATAGCTAATAAATGAGATGATAAACTTTAAATAATGTTTTGAGATTATTGGTGGTACATAGTCTTAATTTAAAAAAAATATCGAGCAGGTGCTATGCTGGACCAGGAAGGTGACCGCATGCCTCGCCCGCCGAAAAGCTGAGCTGACGATTCAGAAAGTCAATCATTAGACTATGCACAAGTTCTTGCCAGCCTTGAATTTTTTTGGAAACGTGACGCCCCTTGATCTTTTCTGCAAGTGCTGCCTATACGCCATGGCGTACTATGCGTATTCCTTACAATATATTATTTGTATTTGTACAATATGTATACTTAAGCAATACGAAATATACTGAAGCAAACGTCCATCAATAATACGCTTTGTGAATAATTTCTGCTACGATCAGCGTATATATACGTATCATATATATATATATATATATATATGCATACGCATATTCAGTCTAGTCCGATCCAGTCCCGTAGTTGAAACATCGTGCGTTGGTCGCGTATACACATAGTCTCACAGCACGATCAAGCCTCTCCTGCAGTCGAATGTTGATTATTCTATGTAGCCTCGAGCGGGAGGAGCAGCAGCAGCCGCAACGGCAGCAACAGCAACAACGGGAGCAGCGCGATGATGGCAGAGAAGGAGAATTGATCGAAAGGCCGCCGGCAGGGCTAATTGTGATGTTGAGCGCGCAAGTGATCCGCAAGTGAAGAGATCGCGCGCGTCACCCATTTATGGCCGGGCCGCCGGGTGCGGCTTTTCCTGGACGTCGCCGCGCCGCGGCAAATAGAGCCGTTTCGAACGAAGGCAGACCTCCCGTGAGTATCGGGTACTCGCTGGCACCGCACCCTGCAGCGGCATTTTTTTACCCCACGCCGCGCGTGTAGTTACACAAGGGCTCTCGTGCCTTTCTTGCATCGTCGTCGTTGGCGATGACGATCCTTCCCATATGTAAGGCGGGGCATTATCGTTGACCAGCCGATTCGCCAATGCGTTTCTACTGCTGCGGGCTTTCTCACACGCCCGGTAGTATGGCATGCGGTATACCTATATGTACTTGTAGCGGCACTCGAGAGAGTCGAAGGGAAGATACACACACACACACGCGGGAGAATCCGAGTGGAGATAATGAGCGCCTGGCATTCGATCGATAAAGAGATCTATATAGCTGCGAGTCTGCGTGTAGCTGGTGCGAGTATTAGAGTAGGGAGAAACGTTTTTGCATTCATGCTCTGGCAGTGCTATCGCACTGTTCATGCGTTCCCAGAAGGCCTGAGAACCTTCACGATTCAATTTACAAAGACGACAGAACTTCCAACGTGTGAATTAGTTTAAATGAGGCCCGTGTTCGGGGAACAATGAATAAAAGCATTTATCTGAACATATTTAAATTTTAGTAGTAGCTATGATTATAGCAATTATAAGATAATTATACAGTTTTCCGTAGTGTGAAAAAGGTTATCAAATATTCCCGGAATTTGAATGAATAAATTTTGTTTCCACAATCCAAAAAAATTCTCTTTATATTACTTTTTGCTCATACAAAACTAAAAGTATTGTTTTTCTTCATGTATAACAAAGGTCACCCAATACTCCCCAAATTGAATGAACACGTATGTTTTTCAGCCACCATTCGGAAAATTCCCTTCATTTTACTTTTTGCGTGTACGCCTTATTCAAATTTTTTAAAGAATTTTTTCAGCGAAATTCATCATAAAACAATGATAAAGTGCTTTAATAAATTTTGCAATTACTAAAAGCTGCAAATTTTCTGAAATATTTTCATTTTATTGTATAAAATAAATACCCGTTTTTCCAGGTTCTACATTTAACAAACGACGAGAGAATTGTGACGAGTTCCGTCGAAACTTCAGTCCAAAACTGTCTCTCGCAGGAGCGATAGGTACAGCTAGCTTTGTGTACGCACATACAGTCGATCACGTCGCAGTTGCGATATAGCGCATCCCCGATACATCGCATCGCAACGCAGCGTCAACTATTTCTAACGAGTGACTCACGAGATAGAGAGGAAGACGCTACATTAACTGTCGCTCATGTCCTGAAAAATCCGCAAAGGGTTCTCGCGATCGGAGGAAATTTTCCTATCTTTGCTTGCGCAAACACGTAATCCAGTTCTTCTGCGAGCGCGCGTTCATCGACTGCTGAGCAGCACCTCTCCTTTACGTCACCGCGGCGGTCGAGCGTGTTTGTATAAAAACGGGTATAAGTATAGGCAAAAGCAAGCGCCCAGCAGTCTAATCGCGCGCGGTAGGTATCGGTATCCGCGACGCGTGCACTACTCAAGTTATATACCTGTATAGCGCGAATCGAGGAGCGGACGAGTAAATGATTAATGATGGGGTTTTCAGCGAGATTAAGCTGTCGTGCCTATCTTTTGCACTGGCCAATCATTACGAAGAGTTGTCGGCGTCGGTGAGGACTAGCTGGTCTGGCGAGTTTCAGCAGGATGGGGGTGAAAAATACTGTTACCACGGGCATTAGGTATATATTATATCTTATATTTCCGCGAGGATCATGCATTTATTTAAGACTATTAAGATTAAATTACTGGGAAAATAAAATTCTACGTCGTTAAGGACTTTTAAGAGAAGTAAATACAGAAACTAGTTTTTAGTATCAGAAGAAGATGAGCGAGATTAAATGAAAGTGAATGTATAATTTGATTAATTTGAATTTAACGTTATACCAATGCCAGGATGCCAGGAGTATAACAAACAATTTAAGTTTGTTAAACTAAAATACATCAGAAGAATTTCAATTGTCAATGAGTTATATTTAGCAGTAAATATTCTTTCTATTAACATTTGTCTCCCTCTTGAATCGTAGTAAACTGACTGCAATAGTTGTAGGGAAGAAGCCGCGGTCTTAGCACTTAAAAAATTTACGAGGGAAGCTCTTGACGAAAAAATGTACTTCCTGAGATTTGTCATCCGTCGAGACAGATAGACTCGTTCGTCGCGTCGTGTGCTTTTCCCGCCTCTCTTTCTCCCTCGCGCGAGAGACTTAAGAGCCGAGTCTTTCGTCGCTACAAAGCGATTAAAGTCCTTTGAGACTGGTGCAGAAGGAGAGAGTGAGAGAGAAAGAAAGAACTTTTTTCCCTTGATCGATGAGGGAAAATGACATCGCGGGAGGCGTGCAATATTTCTTAGCCAAAGTAACGTTTTTAACACTCCAAGTGATAACAGCTATGGCGATTTCACGCTTCGTCTGTTTCGCGCGTTTCTTCAAACTGCTTGAAAATGCTTGAAGAATTATGTGTATTTCTCATCGTAATCTGTTACATTTACTACTTTATAAAAATTCTTTGTGCTATATATTCAATTTCGTTAATAGAGCGAAAATTCTTTTGAAGCAGTATTATACTTATACATTTTTCATTCAAATAGTGAATATAGTATTTTTTTACAATAAGTTTTAAAAATAATATAAATGTAAAAAAGTCATTGTAATTTTTAAAACGTTAAGGAACTTTTATTGAAAAAAGGGGCTTAAGAATCGTAGTAAAAACTCGAGCTGAGTAAGAAAAGAAATAGAGAGAAAACTTTCGTTCTTCGCTACCTAATTGTTCCTAATTGTCGTGATGTCGGCTATCGTGCTGCGGACCATTGATTTTTTTTTTAACTTCTAATTACTTCTACTGCTGGTTCAGGCTGTATTCAAGATGATTCCACTCCAGATAGTTTTACTCGTGTTACTTTTTACAGTACAATAAAAAAAATTCGCAAACTATTAAATTTTCCTTTCAAAATTGCTTTAATTTACTCAAATAAAAGTTTTACTATAAATAATAGAATAATACTTTGTAAAAAATATTTTGAAATAATATTTTTTTTTTAACAAAAACTCGAATAACGGTTTTTATTTATCGGATGGATTAAGATATTGCATATGTTTATATAGGTAGAGAGATTTGAGGAGCATATAGACCTATGGAATTGTTTGCTTGGGCTATGCACTGGGATAAAGATAACGTTCCGACAGATTATATTGTTGGGTCTGTTTATCAGTAAGTGATGAGAAAAAATTTTGCTGTGTAAATAAGAGATCGAAGTAACGATACGAGTAGCAATCATATATAGCAACCTTTAAAGTTTTACATGATTTAAGGATGCGATTTAAAAACGTAAACCACAATAAACGAATTATTTCTTCCAAATTACATTACCAAAAATACTATTAGTACGAATATTACACAATGAACACCCTTGGTAGAAAATTAAAAATATTCTATAGCTATCATGTTAATTAAATGGAAGGATTTTTAGTAAAAATCATAATGTAAAAATAATATAATTCATCTCAAAGTTCTACTACTACTTAAAATACATATATTATGAAGTGTAAATGCCCTAATTTATTTAGGATTGGCACATAATTGTGAAATACAAGCCATGCTCGTCTTTAGCGATAAAGTTAACTGAAAAATAGCTAGGTTGTGGTGAACATGTCTACAACCATAATTCAAAATCGATGATAAGTGCAGTGCACTCCTATATACTTTTAATATCCCTGCTCTCGATACAGCATTAATTTGCAATGGTAAAAGTCGGGTACACCGGAACATTCTAGAGAGGTCGCGAACAAGTCGCCGGCAAGCAACACATCTATTCCGTGCATAATGGGCCTGTGGCGGCGGTGGTGTTGGTGGTATCACAAGGGACATAGGACGAGCCTCGCACGCGTGCAGGTGCGCGCGGTGCGCGCGTGGTGGGAGGCGCGCGGGCGCCAACGAACGCACGACGACAGGCCCCCGAGGAGGTGAAGGAGAAGGAGGAGTAGGAAGAAGAAGGGACGCCGCTGCCGCCGCCTCGGCGCAAGGAAGCACGGGGCCCGCTCGCGCCTCTATAGAGGAATCGCCGTCGCCCCGCGCGCGCGCCTACGCTGGTTCATTCAAGGGGAACTACTCGGCCCATCCGATTTTTCTCTCTCCCTTCCCGGCTCCTTCGCCTCCTCCTCCTCCTCCGTCCTTTCTCTTCCTGTACACGCGTGTGTCTATCCGTGCCTTTTTCCTCTCTTTCTCTCTTCTCCTTCTCTCTCTCTCATGTCTCTCGCTCGCGCCTAGTGTCTCTTTTAAACGACTATACACCCGTTCCGCGCGCGTTCGGCGCGGAGCGTGCGAGCCCGGCACTCGCGATTTTTCGCTCGGTCGAGCGTGTGCACGTGTGTGTTCTCCCTGGGCTCTTCTCCAATCCCGCGTTGGTTCTCTGCTTTTCTCTCTGTCCACATGGGCCGTGTACCGTTTCGTGAGAGCTTGTGACGCAAGGGACAGGCTACGGTTTATCTTTTCGGGGCTGCTGCTCAGTTTTTCGGCGCCCCTGCGTCTGCTGCGGCTGATAGCCGGGCAAAGAAGAAGAAGAGGGAGACGAGTGGAAAGAGGAGGAGGAGGTGTTGTTGGAGCAGGAGAACGAGGTGTTTACGAGCCCGTGACCATGTTATCCAACCTCGGAATCTGCACGATGATATTGTTGGTGTCCTCGAGTGCGATCAGAGTTCAGGGAAAGCCTCAACAGACCAAGCCAGGTAGGTAACCTTATGACATAACCCCCCTCGATGATGCAAGTCTTCTTGTCTTCACTCTTTTACCTGCTTTTATGACACATCGTTAAAATATCATTTTATTTATTATGCGAACTTCACCCGATGAAGGTCGCATCGGCTAAATAAAAAGAAATCTATATTAATTCTTTTGGTGTTTTAAGATCTACTTGCTGTATAACTTGAAATTCATTATGAAAAAATCTAATTAAAGTTAGTTCATATCTTTGTATTTATTTATTTATTTATTACCCAGAGTAAGAAATATATTTCATTACATTACATGTAGTAACCCTGCTGAGAAAAGTAAATTCCCTGTTCGCAGGTCCAGAGTATAATGTTACTTAAAACTAAAACTAATACTAATTCTTGAAACTATTATATAAACATCTGTATTTTTTAACAGTATCATACAAATTTAATAACAGTAATAGGTAAATATGTTAAAATTCAATTGTCTAAGTTTTAGACTTACTATAACAGAGTTATAGTATCAAGTCGTTTTCAAGGAATGTTCAAAAACATTTTCAGTGAACATTATTCACAATCCATTTTTTTTTAACTTGTATATTGTTATTCTTTTGTCTATATCTTGGTTTTTGAGATCGTTTGGGAGTAAGTTGATAGTCTTTATTGCAGTTATGTAGTTGTTTTTTCACTTACTCTTTTTTCAATTTTTGCTAACAAGATTGCTTTGTATCTTGTCCTACTATTTGAGTTTGTAAATATATTTTTCATTTCATTGTAATAATATTTTAAGCAGTCCCATGTGAATAGTTGCTTAATATTCATTGGTTTATTTTGCTCAAACGTGTTTTTGAAAACTATTTTTAGTAGTCTGTTTTGTATATTTTGGAGTAAATGTTGATTCTTTTTATAGACACCATCCCAGGCAATTATCCCATAATTGATTAAACTTTGAAAAAAACGCATAGTAAATAATTTTTAAAGTATTAATTTGCATGAATTTATTAATTTTGTAGAAAATGAAATTTAAGTAGCTTGGTTTTTTGATTAAGTAGTTTATATGTTCATCTCATTTTAGATTATAATCAAAATTTACTTCTAAATATTTACACGAGTCTACTATCTGTAATTTTTCTTTATTAATATAAGTAACCAAATTTTTTTATACACTGTCACGGTAATTTCCGAAAGTTATGTACACAGTTTTACTTATATTTAATGTTAGTTTATTCAAAGCAAGCCATATTGCAACTTTATCAAGATGTTGATTCATTTCCCTTCTAACTTCTTTCCAGGTTTTACTTGACGATAAAATTGCTGTGTCATCAGCATATGATAAAATTGAGTTTTATGTATAATATAAAAAGAAGTGGCCCAAGGATTGTTCCTTGCGGCACTCCCATAGTTATTGTTATCGATTCACTCTCATTTTGATCAATTCTTACTTTCTGTTGTCTATTTGACAGGTAGCTTTGCATTAATTTATAAGCATTGCCTCTTATCCCGTACGCTTGCAACTTCTGAAGAAGTATATTGTGATCAACGGTATCAAAAGCTTTTGCTAAGTCTAGAAATGTTACTATAATGGGTTTACTCTTATCTACGTTCTCATAAATTCTTTTTGTAATAGCTTAAAGCATCTCTGGTTCCTTTGTTTTTAATAAAGCCAAACTGTGTATCGTTGAATACTTTATGCTTGTAAATAAAATCAAAAATTCTTTTGTAGATTAGCTTTTCGAAACTTTTGCAATATTCGATATTAAGGATATCGGTCTATAGTTATTAACTAATAATTTTTTCCCTGATTTATAAATTGGAACTACTTTAGCTGTTTTTAGCGCGTCTGGCCATACTCACTTTTCTATACATTCATTGATGATATGTGCGAAAGAATCTGCTATAAAATCAGATATTGTTTTGAGTGTCTTAACATTTATTTTATCAACTCCCCCATTCTTGTTTTTCAAATTTTCGATTTTTTTTTTTAATTTCAATTTTATTTGTGGGATTTAAGAATATTGAGTTTAAGTTTCTTGGTGGTAGTTGGATAATTTTGTTACTTAGAGCAGTAATTTTGTCGCTCATTTCTTTATCCATTTTGCCGTAATACTCATTCATGATATTTGCAATTTTTGGTCCTCTTTTACTATCTCCTTGTTTTCGTCATATATTTCACTTATTACTATCTTTTTTAGCATTGTTACCAAGTTTGGAATTTATAATTTTCCATAATTGCCTTGGATTCCCCAAGTTTTTTTCTATAAGATCCTTGTCGTATTTAATTTCATCATCTTTTATAACTTTGTTTAGACATGAGACATAGTATTTATATTCACTTTGTAGGCTATCATTTATTGGATCTTTTTTAAGTTCTTTATATAATTTGCCCTTTTGTTTACAGAATTTTAGTACTGCACTTGTAATCCATTCTTTTCTAGGTATATTATTGTCTTTAATAGGGTTCCTTTTTAATTTTTCTTGACATTGTATTATTTCCTCTATAAAAAGGTTTATTGCGTCGTTTGGATTCTTAATTTGTTCGTATCCAGTCCAATGTTTTTGACTTGCTATAATAGCTATTTTTTGTAATTTAATCAAGAAATAGTTTTCTTTTTTTCCATGTCTGTATTCACTAACAGCTTTTTTTATGTTTATCAAAAGTGGATAGTGATCAATAATAAGTGTCATTAATTTAAAAGTTTTTACATTGATTGAGCTAGTTTTATAAAAATATTATCTATGCATGTTCCAGTCTCAGTAGTTATATGGTATTGTATGGTCTAGTCGTATTAGTAAAGCCAGGGTAAAATCCATTTTCAAGAAAGTTATACAGAAAATTTTGACTAATATTGTTTTGTATCATTATATTAATATTAAAATCACCTATTATCAAATGGTTTTTGACGTTTTTCTTAATTTGTAGATTTTCGTTTACTTTTAAAATAAACTCTGTATTATGCAAATCATGTAATCTGTACATAGATGAGCTTTCCAAATTACTATTGTTTTTGAGGTTTATAATTGTATTTAGTATTTTTATCCTACCCTGTTCTATTACATTAGTTGTCTGAGTTACGTCTTTTTTTACGTTTACGACTATACCATATGGTTTGATAGGGTAATCGGTTGTATCTATATATTTTTTATCTTGTTTTTAAGTATTTCACAGTTGCTCATGCATATGGGTAATGATCGGTTTTTAAATTTGTTCTGTATGTTTTGTTACTAAAGATACAGTTAGTGCATTCTCTTTTGGCACTATTACATTTATCTGTACAGTTTATGCATATTTGGTTGTTATTGCACTTTCTCCCATTATGACCTATCGTTGCACAGTTGTAACATGGTGTTATATTTATTAGATCATAAACCATACATCTTAGGTGTTCTACAAAAAGCCTTTTATTGTTCTCTCTGATTGACTTGTATGTTTCAGGTAGTACTTCCATTATAACAGAGCTAAGTTTTGTTTTTTCATTTGTATACATGTGTAGAACTATGTCCCAGCAGTTTGACTCACTAAATTTTCTTGTATTTATATCATTTTCAATTTCTTTAATGTCCATCTTCGTATAGTTGTCTATGCCAATTATTTTTATTTTTGAGTTATTTAATTTTTCAGTAGCTACACCACACTTTGGTAGTTTGTTTCATTTTTATGTGCGCTATTATCATTTTTGCGGTCTCACTAAGCTGTTCTTCTTCCTCATTATAGGTTATGTTAGACATGTGCCCATGCTCCGAGCAAATTACTAAGCCATCTCCTACATCTTTTGTGTTGTGTAATCTACCAAAATCACTTTGGTGGTATGAATTTCCACATATCATACAAATTACTGTGGCCACCAGTGTTTTTGGGTGGAATTTATAATATTGTGTACTACTCTTATCGCGAGGTCGTTTCCTCACCGACGCCATGTTGGCGATTCATTAATGTTTCTAATTAAATACACCTAACTTATAGATTTTTTAAGGTGACATGAAACTTATTCAACTGTTTGATGTTTTTTAGTTCTAAATTTTATAATAATAATTATTAGAAAAATTAAAAAATTGAATGAAAATAAGGAAAAACTGGATGTAACATCCTTTGTTGGCATCTCTAATGGTTTCAACATTCCCGTAATAAAAAGTTGATACCTTATTGCAGTTCCTGTAGTTTATCGCGAATGCATTATCAAACTGGTTTTATTCTTGCTTTGCACTATGTGGTAACATAGCCTTCTGATAGTTTTTGATCTGATTTTGTGATTAAATCTTATGAGGTAATCGTGATCTCCTAAAGGATCATTCATTAGTTCTGCAATGTATCTTCATTCATAAAAAAGCTACATTGTACGCTACATTTCATTCATAAACCGGTTCGGGCAGTAAATACAACCATTAAGTTTGTAGTTGTATATAAAGACTGCTATTGAAGATATCTTGAAAGGAGACATTAAAAAAAATAATCAAAGTTGAACTACAAAAGTTAATGTTGCAATTTTGTTATAGTTACAATGTTTAAAAATATTCAAGGTTTTCTCGTTAAAAGTACCTGGAATAATGTCAGTGTTTAAACCATGAAATGCAACAGCAATCAGAGAACTTGTTAACGAATATTCATCTTTGAATTTTTTACCGGTTGCCTTCATAAAAGCAGTGGTAGCAACATTCCCCGTCATCGTAGTTCCACGAATTAATTAGGCTTTGCGCTGCACGGGTTACTAAAAACCCACCGTCCACTGGCAAAAATCAGAATAACTTCATTAAAAAAAGAAATGACACGAATTACATGCATTATACTGCATTACTCGACCATACCACTTAATCGTCTCGCCGCGATTGCTATACGGCAAGTAGTTGGAAGACGTTACTGCGTGTGCGCAGTGCTCGTGCATTATCGTCATTAAGCCGTGACGTAGATTAAAAATCGGTGCAAATTGAAGGCCGTGCCAGCAAACCACTACACCACGTCACGGCTGTCCTGTATCTTGTCAATTAGCGAGACAATCCACTTTACATTGACGGCGATCTATCAACTGTAAAGGTATGCTCGCACCCCACCGCTTTCGCGACTTACTTATTTGCTCACTCCCGGCTTTTCCCGCGATAATGTCTTTGTAGTTCTTTGCTCACGCTCTTCTTGCCGCTCTCTTCGAGTCGTACAAAAAGTTAATCGTCGCTGCAAAAGATACGAATTCAATGGTGATTGACAGGTTTTCTAAAATAGTTACTTGAGGATTCGATTGATTGATATGAAATTGCATTAGCAACTTTAGATTGTGCAAGTGAGTCATGAGTTTTATTTCAAGTTTTTAAAAGATAAACGAAACTAGATAAAAAAAAAGTATGATTGCCAGAATAAGATGAGTTCAATATTTTTTCTTTTAAATATTTAAAAAAATTTATTCTAAAAAGCTGTAAACCGTTTTTAGCGAATGCAAATTAGGGTAGTAATTTTGGAAATAAAATTCGGTAGGATACTAAAACGCGTATAAATTAAAGAAGAGATAGCCTTATAGCCAAGAATTTCTATGAATTGAAAAAATTTTAAAAAGATATTTTTATGATGACATAATCCCGAAAAATAATAAATTTCACTCGAAATCATACTAAAAATCGTTTTTTATAAACTGTTTCATAAATGGTTACATCTTTTACAGAACACATTATTTATTAAAAAACCAATATCTAAATCTTATTTACCCCTGCATTGAAACGTAAATAATAAAAAACATGTTACTTCGTTTAGTAGATATTTGGCATGAGCTTGAAAAAGCTTGCAATCCATTATCGGGACAAGCCAGTTCCGCGTTGCTTTTTAGCGAGGCAGAGCGATATCTCAGATTTCTAGTTCTTTTTGTGCTTTCATCTGTAGTTATTTGTTACGTGTACTAGAAGTATTCCTCCGTACGTGACTGGTGCATTATCGCAGGCAATGTGAATGCTCCAGCCAATGCTCACTTTGTCCGTTGGGGTTGAGTAACACTATAATAGAAATTAAACAAAAATTTGTTTATTATTCGAATTTTTAATGTAATTTTTGACAAGTTAATCAAAATTATTACATTTTATTTGAATAAATTTATACGTGATATAAACATGACGACAAATTAGGTTTTACGTAATATCGTTCAATAACGAAAAAAACCTTTTTCAAAAACTATGAAGTAATGAAGTAACCTTCTCAAATTAAAAAAGATTCAAGAACCATTAACGTTCAATAATTGATTGGTGAACCAATTTTTGTACCCATACCCGATAAATATTTAACATATTAAAAAAAATAAACTATGATAAGGTATAAAAAAGTTCTTTAAAGGTATTTTAAACAGTTCAGAAACATCATCTCTATACCATATAAAAAAATCGCTGCCAATTTATTGGTAGTTAGTATTCTCAAACTAAGAATAATGTTCTATTACACAAACTATTGATTTCATAAATATAAAGACTATAGATTTATAATAGTACGGCATATGCATTAAGACTCTACACTAAAGAAATAACCTGTAAAAGAATTATTACAGTGTCTTTTAAAGGAGGCAGGGGCAGTGGATTCTTTAATGCCATGCAAATAAAATCAGCCATTATTATATATTAGATTTCAACTGTACATATAATTGTGTGTATAAAATATAATATATGTACAAATCACTTCTAAAAATTATATTATTATTAAAAAAGTTATATACCAAATCATAAAAAATCAAGAACAGAATTCACTAACAAGCAGAGTCCACACCCTCCGGGAATCGGATTTTCGCAGGCATTGGAGAGTCGATTTCTGATACCTAAAAATCAAGCCCAGCGTGCCTAATTTAATCTCATAG
>JAPYZO010002452.1:0-28632 GCA_030522905.1 Torymus flavipes | reverse complement strand
TTGAAACTAGGTA
This sequence comes from Torymus flavipes, assembly GCA_030522905.1. Classification (NCBI taxonomy): domain Eukaryota; kingdom Metazoa; phylum Arthropoda; class Insecta; order Hymenoptera; family Torymidae; genus Torymus; species Torymus flavipes. Next base: position 28,619 of record JAPYZO010002452.1, on the reverse strand, counting down.
TCGAGTTTGGTTTATTAACTTTAAAACTAGAATCATAAGTTTACTTTTGTACAAAAATAAGTTTTTATTTGTATGAGATTGTATAAGATTTTATTTATAGTTTTAGAACATTTATTTGAAATAAGTATTTCGATTTCAACGTAGCGTAGTATTGTCGCTAGGGACGTTTGAATTTAACTGTAGAATTAACTGTAAAATAATCAATGGACTTAATAAATTATTAACAACCGATCAAAAATTTTTTATAAATAATAGAACACTGAAAGAAGTAATATTAAATAATATTTTATGAAAATTTACTATAGCACCCCGAAAATCATTCGAGCATGAATGATTACGCGCTATCTCTTTCAGGGTGATACTTGTCAGCAGTAATACTTTAAACGGTGCCTGCTCTTTTAATAGTTATCACGATCGAACCATTAAAAACTTATCACTTTAAAGCCTCTCCGCACGGTTAATCCGTAGAATTTGCATTTTATGCGCGCTCTGCGATGCTGAAACTTTAAAAATCGGCTCGCCCACATAAATATAAAACACATTTCCATCCGAACGACCGAGCCTTAAAGTTATTCGGGAAAATCGATTGGCAGCAAAATTTTATTTGGACGTTTTTCTTGGAAAATTACAGTGTCAGCTGTAAATCTCTTGATATTAAAGTTTTTATGTGAGATTATTTTTGGAATCATACTTATAATTAAATTTGAAACTTTATCTCGATGTATAGAAACTTCAATAGCTCTATACAAGTAACTATTAAAGTTTAGAAAACCCTTTATTGGACCAGATAATACTTCTACGGGGCAAGTAACAAAAACTTTATAGGATTGTAGAAAGTGGAACGGTGAAATGTTACATAAAATTTTATAAAATAAAATATTATTAAAAATAAAGTTTTATTTTTCCTTGTCCTAGAAAGCTATATAAGTTATAGAACATACTAGTTTCCAATCGAGTAAAAAGAAAATTTCAATACGCGTTTAAAGAAGTGCGATAATTGTAACATTTACACGTACTGATATAAAATACGAAAAAGAATATCCTTGAACTTAGAAAACCGAAAAACTGCACCTCGCAAGTTGTTCATATATCTCAGTTAGACAAAAAAACTCATCAGAAATCGCAACCCGATTAATAACTACCCCGCTACGACAATGCGGATGCGTTCTCTACTTCCCTTCCGACCTCCAAAACGCCGATACTACGTGCGTATGCGCGATTTATATGAAACCGCACACGGGCTCTCTCTACGTTTTCCACTTCCCTTCCGCTGCCTTTTTTATTTAGTTTTTTCCCCTCTTTTACGACGTAACCCACTATCTGAGGGTGCGTTTTTATATATTTATCGATCCATATCGGGCGTGCCATCGGTGCGGCCGCAAAAGAAAGAGCGAGAGAGAAAGGTTGACAAAAATTGCGAGAGGAAATGATCATGTAACCGATTCGAGTGCGAAAATTCGTAGGGGGATGTTAATAGTATTGCTTTGCTTTTGAGGTGTTCATAAATTTGCGAAATTTTTCCGTTAATTAATTTGGTACTCGACGGTTTATTGAGTGCCTTGTGTGCTATGAAGAGGCTTTCACTTTATTGCCTCCTTTCAAAGATAACGACTTTAAACGCGCGTGGTATTTTTTTCATTTGTTGTAGCTAGGGAATAAATTTATCGATATGCAAAATTAACTCAATAAATATTAAACAAATTAATCAAAATATGTTCACATTTTAATAATCATCAAACGATTTTCCCTCATCATTTATAAAAATAAATGTGGATAATAATTGTAATTAATTTTTAATACATTCTGTTAAAACTGTGTTTACAGATCAGTGACATATACATTTGTTAAACTGCACGAGGATTCTTTTGATCATAGCTGTTTGAAGAATTTAATGATTTCCAGAAAAATTTTAATTAAAATTTTTAATTAAAGAGAGTCTCGTATTCAAATTCTGCTTTAAAGCTTCGTTAGATACCAGCAAAGATTCCTTTCATATAGACTTCCATAATAATGCCACAACAGCTTTCGAAAGATAATTTATTTATTTTATTAAATTTAAAACTGGTTAAAAATTTACGCGATGAAACTATTATATAAAAATATTAATATCAATGTCTGCGATTCTAACAATAGAAAAATATAGGAAAAGTTAAATTTTAAATCAACTTCATGTTTAAAGAATACATGAATCGCAGAAATGTACTAAACTACTCCGAATTACTAAGCAATAAATATATGTTTTTTTATTATGTTCATTTAGCATATTTCATAACTATTTAGTAATAATTACAAAATAAATACCATTTTGAATACTGTTAAACTTTGAAACCTCTACTCGCCAGAAATCAATGCACCGAATGATATTATAATAGCCATCAATCCCCAGCGAAATGAGATTCCTCCGCCTCTTCCCCTCCTCTACTCAAAATTCATCGCATTTCCAAGCGACTCCTCGGACTATTCGAAGCCAGAAGTAATTGATCTCCGCAGCGCGACACTTACCTTAAGCTGAAGCTGCGAGCGTGCGAGCGCCTGCTGATCCCTGCGCCCGGAGAGTCGGTCTGCCTCCACCTCGAGCGTCTCCGTCGATGACTCGGCCTCGCTCAGCCAGGCGAGGAACTTGTCCAGCGAGCGATCGAAGTTGTGCAGCGAGTTCATCGCCGAGTGTAGGAGCTTGCCCCGATTGATGATGCTGGGTAAGAAAAAAGAAGAAGAAGAAGAAGATAAGAGGGAGGTATTAGAGGATTCGAGAGACGACGACGACGACGACGACAACGATCGGGATTTATGAGGTGTCGGAGAGGCTACGTCGCGTGCTCGTTCGCGAGAGTGTCAAAGTTACGATCGATGGAGATGCGACTTATTATTGAAGTGGCTGTTGAGAGAGGAGTAAGGAAAAGTTGTGAGATGAATAGAAATTATTTTATGGGAATGTGGAGGTGGTGTGGAAATTTTGTATAACGGGAATATATGTTAAATATTGTTTGTGAACGTGACGCAACTATTTAACATCCATAATTTGTTGGTAATATGAAATCGAAGGGAACAGTAACAAACAAATTCATAATTACAGCGTCCATTTAATTAAATGCATTCGTATATTAATTACACGCCTTCATTTATTCATCAGTAAGAAAGCATCAACTACTGTAAGAGTAAAGTTCAAATAAACCAATGTAAGTTTGACACTCGTTATCGGAATACTTAAAATAAAATTATCGATTAGTTAGAAGCATGAATTTAATTAACTGAATGTAAAAGTTATGTTGAAGTAAATTTATTTTATGCGTTCTACGTTGAAGGCGATCACGATAAGTTCACGAGAAATAGTCAGTCTGATGAAATGGATAGGCACTCGTGAGTTGATAAGGAATTGATCAGCTACCAACGATATCGTTTAATTTATTTTAATACGGAAAATTTGCTCTAATTTCAGTTAATTATGTATTGATAATAATTGACATCAGCAAAGCTTTCATTATAATTTCAACCGAAATGTTATTTTACTAACGAATATTCGAACATTTTCGACAAAAATATTTCATAAGCGCGATCGGCGATCAGCGCTTAAAATGAAGTCATAAATTGTCCTCTGAAACTAATACTAGTAGTTTCGCAAGATTTACTACACCCGTACCGCAAGTCCCCATAACACCTCACAATATTCAAAATCCATCCCGCCTTATCCTCGACCGCGCACAACAGACGACCAAAATTTTTCTCGGAACCGCATAAATCATCCAACACCCGATACCTACTACCCTTTAGTATAGCTTCGCCGCGCGAGCCTCACAATACCTTACACCCTCCATTGTGTGAGCTCGCGCGCGTAAATCCCTTTCGCGCGAGCGCCTCTAAAACGCCATTCAGAAGACGCCTTACCTCGTGTTAAGATTGTTGTAGCGTTGGTTGATCGTTTCGGTGAGCTTCTTGACGCGCGTCGTGTCGTCCTGCTGGTAGACCGCGATCAGCTTCTGCGTGAGCGAGTTGAACAGCTCGATCTGGTGCTTGTATTGGTGCAGCTCAGCGTGGAAAGTCTGTGGACAGAGTGAAGGCAGACCAATGTTGAGTCCCTCTCTCTACGGGTATATAATCTCCCCACGCGATATTGGAAGCACGAAGGGAAGGAGGGAGATTTTGAAGTTGCGCGCCGCGAGCAGGTGATTACCCTAGGAGTGAGGTGAGGCGTTGATCACTTGGATTTGCACGGGAATAACGATTTTCAAAAAGGCAAACTAGTAGGGTGAGATTAAAATTTAAGCGATTAATCTGGACGCTCAGGTGAGACAGGTTATGGGATTCCTAAGTTTTGTGTAAATAGGTGAACAATGGCTTGTATGCAGATTTAAATTGTGCACAACTTGCCGTATATACCAACTATGACATCAGCAGTTTAATATGGAGATTAGGGTTGGTGACCACGAGAGGTCAGCTATTTATTCAAGAAAGACTTGGGAAACTTTATTACAATAGTTTACATTTCTAAGGCAAAAGTTTGAAAGTATAGGTAGGTACTTTAAAACGTATTCATCTTGTATTGGTGTCGAGAAAATAGAGCATAAAATAACGATGATGTATGCTGATATTCTTTTTACTCACAGTTATTTGGAACTATTTACCAATAATCATCTGCTATGTTTGAAAACATATATTGGAAAAGGAGAAGTTTGCATTTGCGAGAAATATCGCAAAAATTCTCCACATTCATGATATATGAGCGATTCAAAGAGGTGCATCGATTTTCCCGAAAAGGAAGCTACGATGCACGTCTCTCCTCCTTATTTATAGATTTTACGAAAAACGAAAAGATGATCCACCTCGTCTGACGAAAATATTGCAAGAAGTTATATCATCGATATATAAAATGAATTTCACTTGGGATCGGATACTGCAAGGCTCGATTCAATTCCACCGACTCTATTACCAAATTCATCCTCGAAACTCCACGTACCACATCTCTACTTGACCACATTAACCCTCAAAAAGCACAACTTCGATCCAACATATATATGTCACAACGCTGGTTAGGTCGCGGCGACTACTACGATCAATACATATACGCCTCAACCTCGCAATCGAATCATTAGTCTCTCGCTTTCTCCCTCACTAGTCGATAATAAATAACGATTCTCGTGCGACTGATTAGCGCTATCAAAGACAGCGTCCCGCGCGATTCGATTTACAGTCGCCGGCCGCGTCTATTTCGATGCTCGCGCGCGCTGGCGATCGATTCACCCCATGAAAGAGAGGTGAAGCGTGGCCGCGCGTGAGTGAGAGAAAACGTCGCGGAACGAAACATCCGGCAAGCGGGAGAAAACTTTTTCGTGGAAGGGAAGAGGAGACGGCTCGGGTTCGAATTTACGCTAAAGTTCACGAACTCCCGCGGCAGTACGCGTAGGAGTGCATGTATATATATGCGTGTACGCCGGTGGGCGAAAAAAGGAAGGTGTAGAGTTGGGAGCGTGGAGCTCGACTATTGTGTGGAGGGAAATTCGAGGACCTCGGTTTTATCCGCTTTCGTCTGAATGGATTTTCATATTAGTATATATTGTGTTATACGTCTGCCTATTTCATAGTGTGCAAATGGTCAATTGGATCGAGCCTCGATTCGTTCTAAAATACGTTGTTAATTTATTTGATATTAGCAAATGGAGGTTGATAAAGGGATTACGGCGACGAAGGATATTTCTTCGGGTGAAGGAATTTTTCCTTCGCGCGTTCTGAATTTAAATTTGCTCTTCTCGATAATCTGATATTACAGTTAAACCGTAATATATGCTAATGTATACGCGGTTATTGATTAACTTAGCTTTATGTAAAACGGCGCGCGTCTATGTTATTCCACAAATCTCACGTTGCGCGCGGAATACGTTATACGAGTGTACGCGAAATTATGTATTATTACAATATCAACAATATATTTGGTAACATTCATAATAGAATATGAAGCGATAGTCAGAATTTTGAATTATATACACAAATTAATCACAATACTATTTAGTTTTGCATTTTCAGATTTTGATGTTACTGGATCATCTGAATCTGGAAAAAAAGACCTCGATATAGCATTGTTTGGAAAACATCAAAATGCGTTATTTAAAACACCCAAAGAAAATAAACAGAAAACTTTATTTACACGTGAACGCGATTTGTACATCGACGAAACTGATTTATCGTTACTAAAACGCTTTTTTGCGGTAAACAAAATTAACCAAAATATAATTCCCATTTCTCAACTTCAAATATTATTGAAATATTGGATCCAGTATTCAAGTACCTATTTATTATCATCAAATCAATCTTTTCCTACCACGTCAATCACCCACTATCCTATAATTCAACAATTTAACGAAAAATACTCCGTATGCACCTGTGCCCCGGAATCCCCTCAACCTCCATTACACCAGCAGCTCTCGCCATCCTCCTACACTCCAATAAGCTAATCGACAGGAGTACGTACCTTTTGCTCGCGCAGCTGTACCTCGAGGACGTCTGCCGTGTGCCCGACGGCGCGCATCCGCTCCAGTCTGGTCTCCATGCGCGACAGCCATGCCTCGACCTCCGTGCGCTTGGCCTCGAAGCGCTGGCTGTCGCCCAGCATCGCGTCCAGCTGCGTTTTACGCTGCATCACCTTTGAATTCGTCTCATCCCAGTGCTCGCGCAGCTTCGTCACTAGAAGAAGAAAATAGAGAGGGTTTATGGTTAGTCGGTAGGGTCAGAAGTAGTGATGTATGAAAAGAGATTAGTTTGGTTTATTGGGATGTTTTGTGCTTTTATGGAGCCGTAGCGTTTAGAGATTGTTTTTTTTTAGGTTATAAGTTTGGTTTCTACCTATTTAAAATATTACTTAGAAAATACGCAATCTGGTTCTTTTTTTATTTACCTTCTCGTATAGAGAAAATTTTATATTTAAATTAAATTGGATTTTATGAGGTTTTTATATTTTCGCTTCGCCAGAAACGAGCGTAATGGAAAACTATGAAAGCATAAACAGCCATTATCTTCTGTGTTTGAGGTTCTTCAGCGTTAAAATTGAAAATGTAATCTCCAGCACACAAACGTGATAAAACCAATTTTAGGAAATTGTAAAGACTGAGAATGAATCTCGCGTACATAGTTGGGTGATGCTTGGAAAAAGGAAACTGATGTTTACGAATATAAAGAGATCGTAAATCCTTAAGTGGATTTCGATGTACGCATAGCTGCGCGCATTTCTTTCTACTTGCAGCGGTGAACCGAATTTCAAAATGACATTTAAATTTTTCATTTGAATCTCGTTACAATTATGACTTTGTCATTTTGTCAACAATATTAGCCAAGTTGAAAACTTATATAAGTAATGGATAGATTCTGTACATTTGATAATACGTGGTTTCGAAGAAATCTTTTCACGACAATCTTCATCCTACTTAAATAAAATAAAAACATCGAGATCTCTTTTAAAAGATTATATATTTTTCGAATGAACGTAGTTTCATAAAACCGAAAGTACCCCGTTTCTTCGTCTCTTTGAAAACTTTACGATGACAACTAATGAAATTAATCCCCATAAAATCAGAGAAGCAAAAAAAAAGGCATAAGACGCGGATGGGTAGAATTGAATACGATCCGACAGTTCATTACTGCTGACTCGGCTTCAATCTCCCGCGAAGATTCTCTTTTACGTCACTCAGGCTTGTTTATCTGCAAAAACTTCCATTACCTTTCCGGCTCCTCCCTGCCCCTCCGCTCTTTTTCTCTCTCACTTTCTTCTGTTTCGCTCTTTTTTCTGTTTATATATTTGCATTTCCATTCTACTTTCGAGAGCGTCTATTAAGATAAAGCGCCTGCCCGGCTTTAAAAGAAACAATCGAATGGCTTCCAAAGAAAATGCTGCTGTAAAAAATAAGTTTCTCGGAATGTTGAAGCGGAGATAACGAAAGTAGTGGAATCTGGATGAATTTCGTTAAGGGCTTAGAGAATTTTAAATCTACTCAGCTCCCTGTATTTAAAAAGAAATTGAAGACTTATATAAGGAAGAGGGACGTATCTCGAGATTAGGTCTTTTTTCTTTTAGCGATTATTCATTTTTAATGGTCTCAACTCAACAGCTGATACCTTATTTTATTATAATACGACAAATATTGAATAAAAAAGAAATATCATATTATATAACAGGTCGTTAAACGGTTATTAGCAGAATTTTTATTATAACGTGTTTTAAAAAGACAACGCAGGAAAACTTGAAATATGATTTTTTCAAAATGTTACTTTTTGAGTTACGCCCTTTTCCTTAGAAGTCTTTAATAATTTGAACTTTTTGTGTAAATTATAAAAAGATTTTTTGCCTGATTCTTATTAAAGGAAAATTTATGATAACAACCAAGTCGGATAATTCTTTTAAGCACTATGTTAATCAAACCCTTCAGTCACGAAAATTCGCGTATAACATCGCCAAATTACCACCATAAATTCCATCTACATCCTCATCTTTTTAACGGATGACTTCATTTCCATCCTGCACATTCACGTCCCCACCTTCTTCTGCTAAATTAACCTGTGACATCACCCTTCTTCATCCCATCCTACCACATTCTTCAACCCTAAACACACGCGTCCACCAAACCCCTCAAAAAAACCACCAGCCATCTTCGATTACCGACCCAACAAAGACACCCGTTCACATACACACACAAAGTCGCCAAAAAAAAGAAAACGAAAAAAAAGAAACACACGAGAGAAAGAGACATCCGGGACGCGCGAGCGCAGGCGTCCGTGAAATTCCGGCGCAACGTTAATGTATCGGGCCATTAATCACGGCTCTCGGCCGAGCGAACGCGCGCGAGGCGAGAGAGCGGCTGGGCGACACGCCGGGCAAATGGATGGATTTGGAAACGATGCGTAAGTGCAGCGAACGCGAGCACACAGGGTTTGCACGTTTTCGCGCGCTAGAGCCTGGCGATTCTACCTACGCAGCACGGAATGGAGGGAGGAAAGGGAACGCGCGGACGAGTGAGTGAGAGGGGTAAAAAAAGAGCCGAGTATGTAGAGAGAGAGAGAGAAAGAGAGGGTGCGCGCGGTTTGATGAATATTGATGGGCACGATCGATTTATTTGGGTCGCCAGTGCGTGTGAGTTAGTGTGCGAGGGGCTGGAAAGGACCGAAAGGCTTGATTTTTTTTTTTGAGAGAGAAAAAAAGTAGTTTTTGAAACTATAGAGAGCTTTTTGAAACTAGAGTTTTTTGAAAATGGAATGTTTGTCGGAAACTTTGCATCCTCTCTGTCCTATGACAAAATAACGGATTTTCAGTTTGTACTATATTATTAATACATATAATAATGCTAATAATTACAATCCATTGATCGCTGTAGAGAGTATTATTACACTTGATAAATCTGTAAAATAATCTAATTGCTTGCTTAACTTTCAACTTCCTTTAATTAAGCAATATTCAGAGGCGCTTTGAACAACCGTTTTATCATCAACCGCTCCAAGAATGCGCTTTAAAGCTCGCTAATTGTTTCCAATGCGTGCGCGCTCTGCCTTTGAAGTAAAGTGTCCTCTTTATATCATAGCGAATATAGAAGCAGAAGCGGAGGTAGCGCAAAAGCAAAATCTCACGACTAAAAAATGGAACCGCGTTCCCTCTGTTTTTCCAAAAGGCATAAAATATACGAATGAAACAGCGTTGGTCGAAAAAAATCGCGAGGGCAGAGAAAACGCTGAAGAAAAGCACAATCCGAACTAATTTGAGAACGCCTAACCTAGCACGACCCGGCCTCAAAGCCAGGTCAGCCGCGCGCGTCAGTCAGCTCCATTATCCTCAAACGACGGCGTTCCGCGTCGCCGCGAGAGAAAGGAGAAAGGGAGAGAAAGAGCTCGTCAACGACGAAAAAGGAAAAAAGAAAAACACACACACACACACATGCGAGAGGAAAAATTCAAAACGAGCCATCCAATTATTAGCTCCATTCCGCAAACAAAACGCGAAACCGTAAACTCCGTCGCTGCTACCCTATGCGCTCCCCGGTAATTGTACTCGTAATCCGCGAACAATCGAGCTCTGCTAGCTAGTCGGGGGTGGGAAGTAAGACGAGAGAGGAAGAGAACACAATGCTGCTGCTGCAGGTGGTAGAGGGAGAAGAAGCCTTTTTTTTCCTCATTGCGCGCAACCCCTTCTCGCGTGAGATTCGTGGCCTAAAACAATGGACTGTTTTTCGCCCATTACTCGCGTGCAGAGAGAAGGGCGGGAGAGAAGTAGAGGAAGAAGGAGACGAAGGGGAGAGAGAGAGAGAGAGAGAGGAATACGCAGAGAGCGTTTCTTCGCGGAACAAAAGTTTGCGGATGACGCGTGCGCCCCGCGGCTCTCACCTCCCTCTATATAGTGCGCGCGAGTGGAGGAGGTGGAGTGTCGTTCGGAATGTACTTTGGATTATTCAGGGGGATTGCGCGCGGCGTTGGTTTTAGGGGCGCGAGAGAGAACCCATGTGGGGAATGAAGATGTACGAGCGGATGCTTTTTGGAGTGAAAAACCGCAGTAGTGGTATGAACGCGCGAAGCTTTGTTTATATTAGGGTTCGACATCGGGATTAATAATTCGCGGAATATACGTCGTGGAATCCCGTGGATGAAGCTGAAATCTAGTTTATTAAATTATGGATATGGCTGTAGTTGTGTAGTTTGGTCGTGGGAGGTATTTCAGTGGGATATGGGCGTTGGGTAATGGAACACGGCCGAGTGTGTTGAAACGCCGAAGTAAAATATTGGTTTGGTAGAGTTGAACTAATGTAGCTGTAATAACCGTTAGAAATGATTATAATGTAACGATGATTGCACAGCCTGATTGAAACTCGACTCTTTGAGGGCTTACTACGCGATTACAGGTCGTTAAAAACTGAAAGAGAAGTCTTGTATATATATACATTTTCTCGGCAACTTTGAACCGTTATATTTCTCTGCTTTTGAAATTAAATTTTACCTTTGCCTTGGCCATTATTTTTCCAAGCGGAGAATTAAATTCGCAAATTGCGGAGATGTAGTGGAATACGTTATTATCTGAAATAATCCTTTGTCATGCAAAGTATTTTTACCAAAATTATAAAATAATGGACTGATGTGGTATTTTTATAAATTGTGCTCAATTATAGATTCTAGTAACTGCAAATAGCCTTTCCCCAACAACTTAATCACAGAAAACTCTAAACTCAAATCTCGGCGATTACGAGCTCTCCCCTCCACAGCCTAATCATCAATTTACAAGAGGCCACGCGCGTGTGTCACACACATCATCTCGATCATCCCAAACCCCATCGAACAACCGCGCGTGCGATCATCCCCCGACCGACAATCCTCGCCTCTCTCACAGGCCGCTCACGTCCAATTCAAGACTGCTCTCCGCGGACGTCAAATCGAGCGCGTCATCTGTTCGGCAATTACTCGCGAGTCCACGTGTTCCAACTCCCACTTTCCCCCTCGTAGCTTGAATTAATCCAAACAAACAGAGCCGCGTAACGGGCCGATGCACTAGCACCGACGGCGTGCATCCTAATCGCATTAAAATACCCACTCTACTCCCGTCTCCGATAATCCCTCGACTTTGCAAAGAGAGGAAGCCGGCCATTGTGTCGCCGCGGCGAGGCGAATCGAGTCGTCGTCGCGAGACACGAAATTAACGACGGCCCGATAACCTCATTAAGCCGGAGAGAAGTGTGTGGGTGTATAGGCTCTTTGTAGATGCTTATCGCGAAAAGGTGAGGGTAAGAGAGAGGGTCTTTGTGGTCTTTGACGGGCGTGATGATGAGCGACGAGGGAGTGACCTGAAAAAGTGGCAGTCGATAGGTGCTTGATCGTGCGATTTTTCGGTTGATGGGAGGTGAGTGTGCGAGTTGAAGAAAAGTGGTGGGATGGGTAGGTACGTGTTAATGTCACTTGCGGTTAAGGTACTTAGAGAAGTGTAGCAGCTTAATTTTTTTGATTAATTTGTATGTCGATAATCGTGTTGATTTCTTAATCAGCTTAAATGGGTAATTTTATGATCCGTTTGATGTTGGGGATAAAGACAAGTTTAATTAAAGGTATTCATCCAAGTAACTGCAAGAAATTGCAAGTGCATTGAAACATTGTTGATGAATATATCCTATGGGTAACAATTCAAACATTAATATAGTAAAATAACGTTGTAAAGTTACGAGACTTTTATACACAGCAAACCTAGACGGAACAAGGTTTTCTTCACTTTATTCAAAATTCTGAAAAATTCTCTTCCTCCGAAGTTATACGGTAGTTTTAAATTGGCTATCAAAAATGCATCGCAATATCCGGGAAGACGTGGCATGGCATTTTTGCAATTGTGACTACATTTCCGTAGCTCAACTATAAACTACCGTGACTTGCGAATAAATCGATATTTTTGAAATCGGAAAAGCTAAACGTGGAACCATGCTCTTCCCACTTTTATTTTTTCTCTTTTTTTAATAGAGAATTTTCAAACTAGAATAACGTATGTTGGGAAGCGAATTTCGTGGAATATTTTATTAAAGCAAAATGGAAAATATGAATTTTATTTGACTTTTCGGAACAATGTAAAAGCATAATCTATATTTGAGACAATCAAGTAACGTACAGCTAATACAACAGTTTATCAAACTGATGGTATGAACTAACAATAATTAATTCAAAAAGATATAATAATCCATTTTATTCGACAATCAAAATCAAAACATTCCCAAATAGACACTCTGAAGCCATCATCTTGTAAACGTGTCCCCCAACCGCATCCATAAACCGTCAAAATTTCGCTCGTCAATCGCAGCCATACCATCTAAATTTAAAACGTATGAATATTCCGCAAATCCCAGGACCGTTTTATCGATCATCATCTCGTCATCAATACCCGCTTCGAAACCATTTCCGCAACGATTCCACCGACAGATATCCCCAGCTCACTCTCTCACCGGCCACCACGACCAAATCAAAATCGCCCGTAATCTTATCTGCAAACGAGAGAGATAGAGCCGGAAGTGCGGCGTAGCCGCTCAATCGCATAACCTCGAAATCCACGAAGAAGAGAGAGCGAGAGAGGAGGGAAATGACTAGGATTCCGGGAGAATTTCGTCGCCGCTGCGGCGACGATATCGAGGCTGTTGTACGTGTATAGCACTGCTCTCTATCTCTCGCGTGTGTACACGTATACACATACCGTAGCCGGCGGCGGCAGCTCGTAATATAGGGGAGCTTAATATGACGCAGGACTTTAATAAGGCCGGCACGCGCCCGGAAAATGTCGTCGTCGTCGCGTCGAGCCGCTTATTATTTACCCGTGTCTACGGCGACGACGACGGTGTGCCATTTTTTTTCTCTCTTCCCGTCGCGGCTTTTTTTCGGCTCAGCGCCAAGGAAGAGCTAGTGCTGCGCGACGTTTCCGCGTACGACTCGTGGGTGGTATTTATTAAGGTCTGTAGTTTTAATCCTTTCAAGGGCGCGCGGTTTTTCTCACGAGTGCGAGATTTTATTTCTATAGCTGTGTTTCCGTGAAATGTGTGTGTGGGTGGTCTTTATTGTCTGATGGACGACGTTGTAAAATTTTAACTCTCCGCTAAAGAATAGGGTGGGAAGGATTCTGTTAAGTCGTGATTTAGTTAAAGTTAGAGGAATTTAAAAAAAAAAGCAATGTACCAGTTTTTGAACTTTTGGTGAAAACTAAATAGAACATTTTTCTTTTCCAAATCCTCCCCCCGTCTACTTCATTTTCCACCTCTCATTTTTTCCCTCTTCAGCCCCGTGCTTTCCCGTCTACACTGTGACGTCGAAGATGTGAGGGTGAGGTTGGAAGAGAGAGGAAGTTTGCCTTTGAAACCAAGTCTGAAACTCTTTTAGGAGCACCAAGGAAAATCTCTCTATTCCCGTTTCGTCTCGATGTTTCGTGCGCGCGCGTGTGGGGGTAAAAAAAAGAAAGAGAAGAAGAAAACCGCCTCTCTCGCTCGCGCGGAATTGAAAATCGTGCAGTCGTCGTGTATTGTCTCTTTTCCCTGCCCCGAGCGTTTCTGTCTCTCTCTGGCCTAAAACGTTTTAGATTGCACCGGGGGACAAGAGCCCTGTAACGTTTCGATTTTGAATTTCGAACTGGGGATGGAGATAAATACGGTCTCTCTCTCCTGGGCTTTTTGCGGGAAAACTAATAATACCTGGATGGCGCTGTCTCTTGGGCCAATGTTTTCGAAAGAGCGAGTGTAAAAACAGTTGGGCGGTGGTGTTGTTGACTAAGCTTTTTTGTCGCGAAAAAAAAAGTTACACTTGTAATGGGTGTAGCGAGGAAGAGGTGTATTTGTGCAGGAGCAGCAGTAAATACGAAGAAGTTACTACTGCTGCTAACGTAGTTGACCCAGAAGAAATATTTAGTAGAAGAAAAAACCAATATTTATGTCACACGTATTGTTTGACTCGTTTCAATCTTTTGTTAATATTTATTGTGCAAAGCTTCCATAAATGGTTCGATTAATAAAGGTGTGTGTTTAGTTGACAACCACTTTGCTTTCTTTTTCGCTCTCGTGTAACACTTTGCTAACCCGCGCCACTTTAAAATACCACTTTAAAATACATTTCGCCAAAAATATTTCCCTTTTCTCTGAATTTTTATAATATGCAAATTTTATGCATTGCCTCTTTTATAAAATATTTTTGTATTATATATACGTTTTTCATCATCCTTTTTACTACATTCCCTTATACTAAACATTGCTATTTTCCATAATATCTAGGAGAAAAGTTGGAAAGGATACGGTTTCACTTGGAGAAGATGTGGCGAGATGTGAATATGAGGATGAGGATTTGCGGAAAATTTCAGAGGAGAAAGATGTAGAAGATCATGCTGAAAATCCTTGAAAATCTTTTCATAATTCATTCCGCGTAAAACCTTGCGAATTATTCTGAAATATGACTTCTAAGCATGACTAATATCCTCAAAAGATTACCCCTATTAAATCGTACGTTAAAAAAGCATAAAACCATATTATCAACTAAAAGCTAAATACGGTTCACAGAACCAGTAACTAAAACCAAATACCAACGCATCATCTGCCATATTCACTCAAAAACATTTTGCCTGAAGGACCGTCGAGACCGCCATGAAAACCGAGAGCCCTAACCTCTTCCAGCCATTTAAAGTTTAAGATGGTCCGCTGCCCTTCGAATGAAAATCTATTCCGTGCGGGAAGGGACGACACGCGCGCCCTTTACATCAGCAATTTTGATCAGGCCTGGGATGGTGCCTTTATCGTGCTGCGCGCGCGATAGCACCGATGAATAATATTTGACCCGCGGCTGCGCTCTGCGACCCGCGTATATGCAGTCAATTAACATTCTCGCTTTGAGGCGGGTCTAATGTAAAATGATATTGGACAGTGTAGGGTCGCTAAATGGCTCGCTGGAGCTCGTATGGCAGTTGCTGTGTATGGATATTCATTGAATGGAGTTGTACTTGTATACACTGTTTAATGTGAGTGTAGTATAGATTTAATAAAAAGGAGATTTAATTGTCAACAATGGATTAATTCGTGAATAACGTAGCTAGTAAACAAAGAGAAATAAAAGGGGCAGGTATTATGAATGTTGTTTTAACTAAAGAAAACCAAAATCAGATGTACACTGTGATTTATACCATTACATTAGATCGATAAATTGTAAAAATATTAGCCGTTTATTTCATTATAATTCTACGTAAGGTAAGTGCATTAAGTTTGTAAAGTATATAAATTTGCCATAATTTTACAAATAGATTGACTTCAATTGAATAGTAACGTATCAATAATTCTAGCCATAGAATCAATAATCTATTTAAGACCGATATTTCCGCTTAAAACTTTAGTATGTATATTCGAAAATAGATAACGAGAAATCAACAAGAGTATTATTGACGAAAATAAACATCGTAGTACGCAACGATGAACGATAAGAACGATAATGAATATTTTAATCTTTTATTTTCAGTAATTCTAAGAATACTTGACATAATGTGACAATAGTACATTACGATACATGTGACCTAAGTAGCACTTTTTTGCACGGCGTGAAGTTAAGGCCCGAGCGCAGCGAGGGACCTATAATCACGCCGTGCAGAGTGTTCCTTAGGTCACAAGTATCGTATAATAGTTTATAGCACTGTCTACCTAAGCTCGCTGTCTAAACTCGCTACGCTCGTGCGCTAACCTCACGGTGCAAAAAAGTACTACTTAGGGCACGGATAGGCGTGACCTAAGTGCGGGCTTAGGTCACATAGTGCTATAAAGTTATATATAATACTTTATCAAATGTTCAAATTAAACTGAATAATACTTGTCATACGTTAACCTTTTCTTTGCACGTTATATGGACCTAAAAATACACATATTGTATAAGCACATATATTCCTCATAAAATACGTTTATGAACCTATTACATCTTACCTCTATATAGATCCAGCCACGTAAGTTATAGGGTTTTCTGATATTGGCGAACTAGCGGTTAAACCGACCCTTTAAAGATTAAACTAATATTAACCCCTAACTACAAAAGTTCGTAAACACTACCTTATCTTAATTCACACACTATAATCGTGTTGCGAAAAAGTGCACTACCAATACTCTCTTACATGTTTCATCTATAATTCAACATCCCTCATCAACCCTAACCATCAACGCCAATCAACGTCCTACCTTGTCTAGGCGAGTGCTGACCCAACGGCATGCCCGCCATCACTCCAACTGAGACAGCCCCTGGTGGCATGGGACCCATGGGATGACCCAGACCACCTGGTCCCAGAGGATTGACGAACCCATGCGCCGGATTTACGTGCATCGGACTGCCGTGCAGCGATCTGACGCCTCCTGGTGGCACCATTCCCGGTAGGGGTATACCTCGCTGCTGTTGCTGCTGCTGGTCGCGAGGATGATGGTGCTCGCGTTGGGGCATATCCGGGCGCATGATGGAGGCCGTACGCTCCTGCTGGCTATTGTAGTGGTGATTATGATGCGCCGGACTGCCTCCGTTGTCCAGACTCTGGAGTGATCCTCTGCGTGACGACATCGTTATCTTTTCTAGTGGTACGGTATAGAAGATATAGGGACACTTGTGTCCGTTCGGCGATAGCGGATATATATATGTATACTTTCTTCGTTGCAGGCTAGCTCGGACCTTGTTTATGTACTCTAATATATAGCTGAAGCAGTCTTGAAGTGGCTCGTATAAAGCGCCTATATAATACTTGTTGTGTGCCTTCGTATAAACTAGTAATAGTATGTATGTGCGTGCACGTGTGTAATACTCAGCGGTGTGTATATTCCATAAAAATAGTTATGCGATTATCTTATGCGCTTCGTTCCGCGCGGGTCTATAGAAATCTTACACTCTAGGCTAGAGATGATATGTGTCTGGTTTCGTTCCTCCGCTATACCGTGTGCTAATACTTAGCATGCGGCGATCCTCTTCATCATCACTTTGTGCACTTCCTCCTCCTTAAAAACATCACACACAGCGCGGAACTGGGCTACGGTTACAGCATCGTGTAATTGCAGCAGCGGGCGACGATCGCACTTTGCGCGATAAACGATCCTTTGAAAGAAAAATTTTCGACGTCAAAGCTGCGCCACGCACGCGCGCATTTGAAATCAGCGTCAAAGGCTTGTATGTGGGTGTGCGGGGGGCTTTTACGCTCGCGAGCAGTCCGCGCTTTTAATAATCCAAAGAGCCGCGGTGGTGGTGACGGTGGTGGTGGTGGTGCATTATTTGCGCGTCGCGCTAGAAACAGAGATACCTGCGCGTGGGCAATCTTCGTCCCCCATTAGCGCACCGTTTTGCGCCGGACTTTGTACCTCTCTCTCACCTCTCTGTTCGCACCTCACCGTGCGTTAAGAGGAAGTCGCAATCAATAACGAGAGCGAGCGACGGTAGAGAGGATTACGCCGTCGTCGTCGTCGAACGTGCCACGCCGATGGTGTGAAGAAGAGGTAAATTCCCCTGCTGAGAGAGTAAGTAGTATCAGTCTCTGTGGAAGAGACGAGCACGCCTTCACGAGTGGATTGCCTTAGCCGACCGCGAGAGCCTCTCCTCTTCTTCTTACGTGAAAAAATCAATAACACTGTGTTGCATCGGGCGCATACGTAAAACGCTCACTCCTTTGATTCAACCGTCAACAACCGGCAGAAGAGGGTCTACAACAAAATTAATAGCCAGGAAGTGGACGCACACTCCGTCTCCCACACAATGAACACAACGGAAAACTTGTACTTCCGAATCCAACAAACAACAACGAATTCGTGGGTGTGTGTATATAAACAAATAACTAACTTATCACTATACAACAGAACACTTCGTCTTGCTTCTTCTCCGTCCACGGTAAATAGGAACTAATCAAAACACTGGTAAACAGCAACAAGTAAGTACAACTAATCACCTGCAATCTTAATCTCCTCTCTCCCGTCAGTCATAACAAACGACCATCAACAACGAAAATTCACTCGTACCGCACCGGCTCGCTCACTCGCGTGTGCGTACACACACTCGGCGGCGGCGTCAGGACGCGCGCCGTTGCCACGTGCACGCGGGGGTGGCGACGCACTCTCTCTCTCCCTCTCCACTATACGCGCGCTATAAATCGCGCCCTCGCGGATCCCTCCGTCTGCCGGCGCGGAAGAATTAATTCCCGGCTGGCTGGCTGCTCCAAGTGTCTCTCTCTTTCTCCCCCACGTGGGTTCGCGCGCGAAAGAGAGAGGGAGTAGGAAGAGAGTAAGCGAATGATTAATGGAGACGCGTCTGGAGTGTGCTGCACAGCAGGCGTCTGCGTGCGATTAGGTCGATACTCTCCGGTGCTTGGCTGTTCTCTCCCTCTCGCACTTGTTACATCGTCGTCACCGTTGCTGCCTCTCTTCACTGTGCATCCATCCACCAGCCGGCGAGTAGTTTACAAGCTGCGATATCGGAGCTGAACGCCGCTACAGCGCCGCGGCGGCCGCTAGAGACATATCCCTCTGTCTATTTATACAATCTTTGAGGTCCTCCGCGACTGGGGGGGAAGACCGGCATCTCGAATACACACGCGCGCGTGATCCGCACTGGAAGAACCGTGAGTAAGTGAGTGAGAGGACGAGGAAGGCGCTGGTGCACTGCTGACTGCCTCGGGAGCAGCGCGCGACACAGGGAGCGGCCGCCGCGCGTACACTGAGCGAGAGTGAGAGAGACCGAGAGAGCTATGCCGGCGCGACGCAGCCGGATCGCACGCGCGCCCCTCTCGCGCACACCTTCGCGCGCCGTCGCCGCCGCCGCTGTTCACCTCTCCCCGGCTCGCGCGGAGCTTTACCTTCCCCTCCGATGCCGAGGCGGCTATATGCGTGTGCCGCTCTCTCCTCGTAGTTTCCCGACGCGCTTTGTATTGTTTCTTTGAAAATTCTCGCTCTATTGAGGGGCGGAAGAAGTTTCAGGAGGAGATGCAGGTGGGTTAGAGTTCATGTGTTTTTCGAGTTTCGATGAGGGGTGGAACAGCTGCGAAATGGGTATTGTGAGAGAAGGAGGGGGTGGAAGAGCTGCGTGAGGTACTTGAGACAGTCATTATGAGGCTCGACAATGTTTTTTACCCTTTCTGAAGCGGAGTTTGCTCCGAGTGTACCGAGGTTCGGAGTGCTTGCGTTTCGAAGCGTCGTTTTAATTTTGGACCCCGGGAAAGAGTAGCGCGCGCAGTGGTGGTCGTGGATGAATGTTTAACGGTACAAAAATATGGTATATTTGAGTTTTGATAATTGCCTGACCGTACAGAGGTATTTCTACTGTTAGCTTTTCATGTCATTTTACGACTGTATAATTTTTTCATTTACAGTAAGGTCGGGTTCAGAGTTTACCGTGGTACAGTCTAAACTACGTTACATGATAGAGATGGAGAATCCAATCAGCATATAACTCTCCTCCACCACTAACCCTTATCACGTACCGCACCCATACATTCGCCGATCTACCACCTCATTTCCCTCGGCCCATCCACCCACTGCTCCCTCACTTTTTACCTCATCCCACCCCCGTTTCACTCGAGCACTCTATTAGCCAACAGCACTAGCTCTCGACTCGAGCACCACTTATACGGTCGAACTGAGACGGACGAGATTCCCGAACTTTCTACGAACGGCGGCGGCGGGAACATTGTTAAACGTCGGCGCCAAACGCGCACTGCTGCTGGCGACTCGCCGCCGCCGTGTGTTTGCAGCTGATAATAAAGTTTTCACCGAGCGCGCGCGGCCTGGGAAATTGAAGCCGCGAGCGAACTGAGAGAGAAAATTATCGCGGTTGATGTATCGGCGTTCGCCCCCCGATCTTTGGAAAAGTACAACGAAGTTTCTTCATGAAGGGGGAAGGCTGGAGTGTGCGAAAGTAATGTACGGCGTGTTGGAAGTAGTATAACAGAAGTATGTAGCGAGATGGCGGGGATGATACGAATGTAGCTACTGCGTGATTCGCGCGCAGTTATTTTTAACGCCGAGTGTGTGCGTGCAGTAGTGGTGCATGGCCGAGCGGGGAGATAAATAGGGGGTGACCGTCGAGATCAGTCGCGTATACGATCATCAATTCTAAAACGTCCGGGATTGTAGCTTTGTTGTGTCACTGCGCGGTCGTGTGTATTGCTAATTGTACCGTATTGAGTTATTTTTAAACTTGCCAACGGCATATTCGAATAAATTTATAATATATTCTGAAATCATGAATAAAATAATCGACGGTTATTTGTATGCTGTGAAATATCATTTATTTACCATACGGGGGAATATTAACTCTAAATGTATTTGAGAAAGTTGACTTCCTGTTGAAAAAAAAAAATAAAGAAATCTACGGCTGACCAAATTCGGATGTTTTCACTGCAACGCGCAAAAATGTGCCCAGCGCGCGTGTATATAAATTCAAGAATTTCGAGCGTAGCTTTTTCCGGTAGTTTTTTCAGCGCTCCACTATAAGAGGCTTGAATTTGACATATTTACGCTCCATGTGCAGTCCCGCCGGCGAGGGGCAAAAGCCGCGCCGTAAAAGGTATTCAAAAAGTAAGAGCAGCCCCAAACGAGGAGAAACATATAATTTCAAGCTGTAATTTGCGCATTTTCGGTACAGCCTTTAATGCAATTTTCTCCATCGTTTTTCCGCGAATTACCGACGTAACAACATTACGCTTTATATATCCTACAGCGAAAATAAATACTTAATGCACTCCACCCACGTTCCATAAAGATAGCACGAGACTGCATCCCCCGCGGCGTTTAAAAAATCCCGACGCACTTTATTAAACGACCTAATCCTAAACCGCTATACAACGAACAAAACATACACCCTGCGCCCTCATCATCGCCCGACTATATCAGCCATCTCCGCGTCTCATCTGGCTGGCAGTGTCGCACGGCGACGTTTCCTCCTGTGCGTCTGCGGGCCCGACGATAACGGTGGCGGCGGTGCCTCCGCAGGTGCAATCCGCAAGCGACGGGGCGCGAGATAGCAAGCGCGTCCGCCGCAGCAGCGACGCGATACCGCAACGCGCCACGTAATTACTCGCGTCGTTTCGGCGTCGCCAAGTGGGGGTGGAAGAGAGAGAGAGACAGAGGCGGTATAATGAACAGTTTTCGCGGTTTACCGGCCCCTTACTTCGCGAGAATTGCATTTTCCAGGTTATAAGGTGTAGGGAAATTTTTGGGTTGAGGTGTGGTGGGGTGGGGTTTTTTTAAATGCTTTGGTTGGGATGTGCGGTTACTATGAAAATGGTTTGTCAGAAAATGGAAAAATTTGGAAGAATTAAGTTTAATAATGATTGTATTATAGATAAAGCGTTTACTATAAGTAGTTACGATAAAGAAATAAAGTAAATAAAATATTGTAGTTAATTTTGAACTATATTCGTACTACAAAGCCAACGTTATAAACAAAATTATTCAGTTTGAAAAATGGTTTGTGGAAATTTGCGCTTCCAGTAATAGATTTCGTAGTATTTTGTACTCTTTTGTTGAATTGCTTTTAAAACGATATTGAATGAGGCAAAGTAACAGAATTCTTTTTACGACAGTACAACATATCAACACCTGTCATTCCTATAACAAATGACAAACACAATTTCATCATTATTTCCGATATTCTTTACAAATGCTTAACCATTTTAGAACCTTATTACAACGAAAAGCACATTCATTACAATCCTCATTAAACCAATAAAACTATCTGTCAGCATCCGTCGTCCAAAGCATTTCAAGGGGAATATCGTAATCGATTTCGATTTCGTTAATCGATTCTAACTGATTTACGAACACGGTTACGCAAATGGCTCGCAATTGCGGATTGTGAGTAACACCTGGGACTGCTCTATGGCGCCCGAGTTCATGAATTTCGCATTCACGGCTATATTCTGCTATTGAATTTGACCCCCGAACTTTGACTTCTATTTTTCGGCTTTATAACGCCAACACCACTTAAAATATATTTCGCTTCTAAACCATATACCTCTATTATTTATAAACTTATATAATAACTCTTTAAAAGACATTAGCATATAACGACAGTCCGCACGCAAACCTAATAAATTCATAAAAACGAACTTCTCGCCTCATCAAAAGTTTCCCCAATCTTTGCACAAAACAGCTCATCCTTTCAATTTCCATAATAACGAGGCTCACCCGTCCCACCTCAATCAAATTATTAATAAAACTAAAAAACGAGCAAAAGCAAGCGTAGAAAATCACACTCGATTTTTCGATTGGCTGCCATAAGGCCGGGCAGATAAACGCGCGCCCGCGGCAGGCGGCCGAACGCGTAATAACGTCAATCAGAGATACATTTCCGAGCGCTTTGCCGACCCCGTCGTCGCAATTTCATCTCCCTCTAGTTCCCTCTTTTCCGAAAATGAGAATATTTGCATTCGTAAAATGGAAATGCGATTAACGTGTCTCTGCTGTCCCGTGTGAGCCTTTTCAGGGCGCGTTTACGTGTATGCGTGTAGACCTTGGGTCGTCTGCTTGCAGCGAATTGCACACGGCGAATTACGAAATTAGATGCATTGAATACGGATGAGGCGACGGCGGCGCTCTTTGTGCCCGGCGAGCATCACGTCGAGATGAGATCCCTGCACGCAGCGAAAGTAATATCTGAAGTTGTTTTGGCCATTTAGCATTCAAATGACGTTAATTAAAGTTTTTAATTATGTGATTTTAGAGACTCTTTGCTGGTATTTAGTTCATTTTGGATGGTTTAATACGTGGAAAATTTGGGTAGTGTACGTTGCGGTGCTTTATGTTGATAGTAATAAACAGATATTGAAGAACAAGTGTGTGCTATGGTAACACATAATGATTACGTTGTAGTTTATATTTAATTATTGAGAAAATCAATATTAAATCTACTGTTGCATAACTTATTTGAAGCTATAATATCTAGTTTATTTATAATTTTTCAAAATTAGATTCTCAATAAAAATTCGTAAGAGACGATCGTTAATAGAAATAAATAAATTTTAAGGTTTTAAAACATAAACTGATCTTAAAATATATTTTCAATACGAATCACAGTATAGCTAATTCTTTTTTATATAAAATTGCCAATAGCCGTGTTAACTATTAAAACCCATTCTATTCTAGAAATAAAATCACTACTATTAAATTCTGTACATTTTTATCATTGGATTACTTTTATATTCTTTTTAAAGTAGTTACCTACATCGAGCAATCGAGCACTTTCTAGAAATAGATGTCTCCATAAGGTAATCATTTTTTTTTCTTACATGTTTATTCTTCTCGCCAAATATAACATTTCTCGTCTAATCTTAAACCCCTTCTAAAAACATCCAATCTTTCATATTCCAAAACAGCTTCATCACACTCCCAACCGCCATTACCTTTCTTCTTTACCACCAAAAAAAACCCCACCACCCACCTTAGAAAAATCACAACGAAATCGTCACCAAAACCCCCTTTCTCCGTTCCCCGCGATGATATCTCAACGGCGCGCGCAGCACGCGCGCACGC
Organism: Torymus flavipes; assembly: GCA_030522905.1. Classification (NCBI taxonomy): domain Eukaryota; kingdom Metazoa; phylum Arthropoda; class Insecta; order Hymenoptera; family Torymidae; genus Torymus; species Torymus flavipes. The sequence goes on along the minus strand of JAPYZO010002452.1, from coordinate 4,638 downwards.
GCTAATCCACCGGCGATTTATCACTGTCGCGCGCCCGCGGGTATAAAATACCCATCCGCCTATTCCACCCTCCTCGCAACGCGCGCGCGCGCCCAGGTATGCGCCGGGCATAAATTACTTTATTTATGGCTCGCCACGCCGCGCCGCCGGTAGTATAATCTCGAGGAAAACTTGCACGCCGCGCGCGAGCGCAACTTTTAATGAAACGCTCGAGCCAATTAAGGTACTTTAAACGGTCACGTGAGGTGGGGGGCAGTATAGGGCTGCATTGGCGCATCGAGGAATCGATGGGCGGAAGCTTGTGTACGCGCGTGTGTGGTTGGGGGTGTATGGGAAAAAGTGGATGTGCAGCTGGGAATTGCGGCCGCGGGATGCAGAGAGGAGGGTAGAGAGATAGAGAGGATGGGGGAAATGGCGAATTCGCGATTGGGGGCGGTTAAGGATGCTGATGAGGATAGTTGTTGTGGGTTTTAGATATATAAAGGATTGGAAGTGGACGGTTAGGTTGGTTCTGTTTATTAAGATATTTTAAAGTTATTTTATGTTTAAAATTATAATGAATGGTTATTGAGTAAATTATTCGCGATATAAAACAAAATAATTAGTAAATATCATAATCATTGTTTTGTTTTACTGACCATGAACCAAGAATGAACTATGCGATGCTAATGTATTAATATTAAATTAAAGAAGCAAACTAAATGTAATAATAGCAAGGAATATTATTAAAAATATAATTATAAGAAAATGTAAAAATCTACATACTCTTCGTTCCTGAATAATGTCTAGATATTATTATTATTACCCTTATAACTGTAGAAATAATTTTATTTCTTACGTCTGCGAGCTTCATAAAAATAACTAGAAGATAATTTAATTTTCTACTTTTCTCTTTGGTTACCGAGAAGTTGTAAAATTTTAATTAAAGTAAGCTCTTATTCAAGGTAACATTTTACAAAAAAAAAAAAAAAACTTTTTAATTTAAAGACTGCTTTCTTAAAGGGTAGGTAAATTACGGCAGGGCCTAGAGAGAAAAAAAGCAATATCCTCAGGCCGGGAGGTTTTATTGCTGCAGGCACAAAAAGAAGCAAATCGAATCGTTAGAAATTCTAGGGGAATCCATAAAACTTTAATTTCCATCTGTCAAAATAGAGAAGAAAATTTCCGTTTTTATGTCAAGTCAAGAATTATTATTACGTGATATATGATCTTTTTAGCGTTTAAATATTTTTCCGACTATTATAATAAAAAATGTTTACAGATGCTAATGTTTTATTCACTTTAATGAAAGCTGTGATATTGACTGCAAAATATATCGACATCGAGCTGTTCAAGCTGAAATAATAACTATATGGCGACCTCATTAAACGACGTTTAACTTATAACTTTCACGTAGCTCGAAAATCTCTGTCATCGAAAATATAAGTTGTCAATCCGAATCACATTGAAGTTTAATATTCAATATGTAGTATTTAGCTCACAGAAACTTAACATTAACTCTGATTGGTGTGAAAGTATTACACTTATTAAAAAACAATGCCTACAATTTAACATTTATTTTTAATATACTAGCTCTACAGGCTTCAGTAAAATAGATAGAGTTATAATCAAACTTTGCAGATTATTAAAATAACGCGGAATAAATATACAGAATTTGCATCTACATTATTATTATTTTGGCATTAAGTATTTATTTACGATATAAAACGTTTTGAAAACGAATTTATTAAAAATATATTACTTGCAAAAATAATATACGGTCTCTTTTACTGCCACCGACTTTGCGAAAAAAAGGGACATAAACTCTAAAGTATATAATCTGTATAAAAAATTCTTTTTTATTCAGAGGCCATAAAAGATGTAATTCAAGTCAGCAAAGGGCAATAAAATTTTAATATTACTTATATATTAAAGGATGTAAAAAAAAATTGTATCACAAAACTAACAAACGACTTTACACTTAAAAATCACAATCCCAACATTTCTTTAAAAACTTTAATTCCTACATCCTTCCACTAAAATCCTCAAAAACCCACCATCCTACACAATCAGCCACATAATCATGTCAACATCCCCAACCCCAGCCTCGGCTTAACATTCTAATTCCCACTTTTCTTTCTCATACAAAAAAAGCTCTCTCTCATTCCAGCCACCCGCAAACTTACTGCACCGTCCCCCCCGCTAACGTGAAGAAAAGCGCGGCGCGCGCCGGCTGACTGCATAAAGCCCGCTTTATACACAAACAGTGGCATTGTTCGATGCGCGCAGACTTTTCTTTCCTCCCGGGCGCTTCTTTTTCCGCGGCGCGTGTGGTACCTATATATACAGGCGGGCGGCTGGAAGAGAACGTCGCGGTGGGCTGCTGCGCGCGCGGCGGTCAAAGAGGAGAGAGCAACGTCGCAGGGGGGGACAGCGACGACGCGCCGGCCAAGATGGCCGCCGTGCGAGGTGAGCTCCACGCTGCTTTTGTGTGTGGCTGGAGGTGAGTGAGCCTTTTTACGAGTTTGCTGCAGGAGTGAGGCGGCCTGTGTGCGTGGGGTTGTAAAAACGTTGGTGTTTGTGGAGGAAAAGTTTCGTAGGTGAGGGAGCTATGATCAATTGTGAGTCTCAGGCGTATTTGAATTTCTATGGAAATAAAAGCGATTCATAACGAAAATTGTGAGTTTACTGTTAATGCTTTGTGTCATAAATTATATGATTATATTCTTTTAATTCGATGTATACGTAAAGTTATGTTTTAGGGAGTTTTTCTCCCTGTGGATGTTATGAGGAACTCATAACAAAAAATTCCCGCGTAGTAAATAACCCAGGATACAGAAAATAAGTCTATGTATTAAGCAAGAGAAGTGAACAAGATCAAAGTTTCATCCGACATCGTGTTTATTTAGTAACGTTTCGCTGCTACATAACTAACTCAATTTTCTAAATATCAACAACCTTCCCTTCAGAAAGATTACCAAACTTTTCATCTTACAACGCCATATATAATTCCAAAAGAACCTGCCTATACCTGAAAATTTAATTCCACCCGAACGAGAAACTCCAACCCCAAACTTAAAATTTCCAACTACACTTAACCACCAGAAAATCCAAACCCGCAGGGACCGCGCCTGACTAATCACCCCGCGCCGGGCCATAATTTCTATTACTACTTAAACCCAGTAGTTCCTCTATCTATCCATCGCTACTACTTAAAACGCGAGCCCTCATTTCCCCGCGCCGAGCTCGCTTCAATCCGAACTTCCGGTTCGACCTCTCTTTCTCTCCCGACCGCGGGACAAACTACGCCGAAAAAGACACTGAAGAGAGAGACGAGGGGATCGCCGATAAAGTATCGCCCCACGAGCGGCGTTGGGAGGCGGCACACGTCCGACTGGACGCGTCCGACAAAAGGAACGAGAGATAAAAGCGCGCNNNNGAGAGAGAGAGGAATGGATGTCGAATGCTAATTGAGTATTTGCGCGGGCGGCCGCGAGGAGCGTAAAAAATAGAATCGGCGCACGTGCGGCTACCCCGGAAAAATATGTGTGTACGTATGTGTGTAGGCGAAGAAGAAGAAGAAGTTCGGAACCGTAGGAAGTTAGAACCGGGAAGCTGTAGTAGTAGTCTAACTCGGTTGGCTACTTTAATTGAAAGTTTTCGCGGCGGTCTCTCTCGGCCGTTGTTTCGCCAAATAAAGTTCGCCGGTAGAGATTCGCGGTTCGCTGCTAAGTTGAAAATCCGCGGAAAGTCGAAAGATAACCGAACAACAGCGAGCGAAATTCGAATTCTCGGTTACGCCATATTTTATCCGTTATTTTCGTTCGATCGACACGTACACGTTCGACACCATTCTAATTACACTGCGTCGATTATTAGCCAGGACGCGTGCGCCGCGCGAGGAATTTCATTTCAGTCCCGGACTTTGAATTTTTCGTAAAAAAAAAAGAAGTAGCGGCATTAGAGCGACGACGACGAGGAAGTTTCGATGGGCGCGGCGGCGCCGATGAAAAATCGCCCGCACGCCCGGAGGGCAAAGTTTCGCGCGAACTTCGAGGCGATATTCCTCGCACACCACCGCCGTCTTCTTTTTTTCTTTCGACATTTTCTCGTTTTTTTGGCGTGAGCACGCGGACGGGTGACAATCGTCGGAGGAGATATCGACGGAGTTTCGTCCAGCGGTAGCGCGTTAAAATTAGAAAGTTGAGGGAAGTAATATTAGCGTGGACACGAGCCCTGCGCGCACTTGGAAGGATTGCCAATGAAATTTGAGCTTTGTAATTAAATATGACGGGATTAGACGTGCTGTAAATTGAAGGGGTTCTGGTGGTCGGATGGATGTAAGAAGATCGTTCTGGTAGAAAGCGCATTTTTAGAAAAGGTACAAGTACAATATGGATTTCGTTACTCCTTTTAAAGAAGACAATTGTTTCATTCAACTTTAGGTGTTTGAAAAATCCAACAGAATTTTATAAAAACCTAGAAAACACTAACCCGACAATACGAAAAAACTCAGCTTTATATCAATCTCTCAACACAAATCTCGGAAGCAGCTTCCACAATCCCATCCATGAATACGAACCTCCAACCACACTGCACTTACACGCGACGCGAGCTCAGCAACCGGCAAAGAATTCATCAATGGCACACCACACCAGC
>JAPYZO010002451.1:0-16302 GCA_030522905.1 Torymus flavipes | reverse complement strand
CATGTTTTTACATTAATAATATCTACTTTGTAAAAATTTTGTTAAAAAAAATTTTATTCGTAACTCGGCTCTGCTCCGTCCCGGATTATTCTAACTTGAATTTAACCATGCTTCTCTGATTAGCTAATTCTGTTGTATTGCCTAGTGCCTATTGGAGAGAAAGACGTCAATTCAAGGTGGAGCCATGGGTGGAGCAAATGCGGGGCAGAGCAGAGAGCGGAGCAGTGCGGAACGGCGCTTACGTATCATTGACCCTAAATAGTTCTTCCGTACTCCACATACCATGCTCCGCAACTTGCTCCCGCAAGCAGCTGTTGAAGACTACCGACTGCGATACTTATTGGCCGGTATTTTTGATATTTTTAAAAACAAACCAATAACGGACCATCGATGTGGGAAGTTCTTAAAACGATGTAATAACGCATATCTTATGATTTATATGTAGGTATTTGACAATGCATAGAAAAAGTATGTGGTTCGTTGGTGGTGGTTCTTCAATTGAGACGCCGATACTTATGCCATATCTGTATGTACGTGTTTATATATACTCCAACGGAGTGGAATTTTTGTTAGCGAAGCCTATATAGATAGTTGGAGAGAGCTACCTCCCCAACTACTGGATCTACCCAGTTTCAAGTGGGTTCCGAACCACCGAGACCACGGTGAAATTAAGCACATGAAAAATTCGAGTTTCAATGGTGCCGGCTTTTTCACGGGAACGGGAATCGAACCCGGGACCTTTGAGGTACGAGTCCGACGCGCTAGGCACAAAAGAGATCAATATATCATGAATTTGAAAAATTCTCTCAAGATAATTATACTGATAATAAATTAAAAACTTGAATAAAAATAACATACTTATAAAAGATAATTTTTTATTAATTCAAAATATTTCGTTTCTTTCTTTCAAGACGTTCATTCGCTCTATTTATAAAACGAATTTATCTAGCTAAAATAGCTAGAACTTATCATTCATGAAAATAAAAAAAAATTATAATTTAGAAAATAATTAAGTTACTTCCATTCATCACTTTTTCATTATGCAATTCAATTTTATAACTTTATATTTCATGTCATTACTAGCACATTTGTAAATATCACATTGTGAATGTATAAAATTTATTTTATTATACTCACTTCAACTCACATACATTATATATATACCTAATACACTATGTGCAGAAATTAGTAAACGCACGCGCAATTCACTTATAAATTTGTTATCATTTGTCTCATTTGAAGTAAGTACTCATTGAAGAGAGGTACCTTCCACTTCAGTCGCTCTATTTCTGTTTATACTTATAACGAGAATTTAGCTCATTATCTCGCCCAATAGCAGACAGAAAACTAAGTTTAACAATAGATTTGAGGTTTCTCATTCAAAGTAGTAAGAGCAATAAACGAATAAAACGTAAATAATACAATTTAAAAAACGTTTTTAGATTAAAAAAAACAACGTTATATATTATTCTGCTGCTCCCAAAGCTTTAATATTAAATTTAAAATATTAAAATTAAATAAAATTGATCCTAGTTTCATTTTTAAATCACTAGTTAAGAAAAAAGCTAGCATACCTAGGTATGAAGATATCATAAATAAAACCGAATCATGATTATAGTTAAATGCGTAATTGTTAATTAAAAATTTACAATTTTTTCTTTTTCTTCATTTCACGATTTACGTTTATATTATTTACTACTTAATCAAAATCGCTACGTAATTCAGATATTGCAAACTTATAATTTATAGACTATTGCTAAAATGCTAAGGCTATATTTCGATAATCATGTCAATAAAAAACTAATATCAATAAGCGAAACTGAATATTAAAACAATTAATTAGTAAATTTAATATTCATCCACTTCAAATAATATTAATCTATTTCTACTATAAAAATTGAGCATACCGATCACTTTCGGTTTCGTAAATTTTCTTTGTAAATTAATGACAAACTATTATAATTTTTTACCAACCTTGCAGAATATTGTATAAATGTAATTTTTTTGTAAATAACGAAAATAAAAAAAAACTAGATATTTCCTAGGCAAAAAATCACCTAAATCCACTATAAGTTCGTGAAAATGAATACTTATGATTGTACGTGAAGCTTTTTTCGTGACTTGTAAAGAGAGAGATTGAGAATGACTCAGATTCCTAAACATCCCATGACCATGAGTGTTGAATCGTATGATGATGGTATTCGCGTTCGAACGATATAAGTACCGTTCACAGTCGGCGCGGGAGGATCTGATCATCGATTCCATCGGCCGCATGGCAATTTTTCGAGAGCACCGGAAGTCGCTAGTTCCCGCGCAATGGCGTCGCTAACTTCAGGGAGGGACTTTTGTGCTGTCGAAGTATCAAGTCAAGCTATAGCTAGCGCGCAAAACTAGAGAGCGAAAGAGTGAGAGAGAGAGTGGGAGAGAGAGAGAACAGAGCGGCGGCGCACTGGCAGCACACCACGCAGCTCTTGGCACGCACACGGCCGGTAGCACTGGTTCGGGGGTACGTCCGTTGTTCATTTCGGCCCGCACGCACGCACTCGCTCTTCTTTTCTCTGCGAGCGCCTACAGCCTGGGTCGTAGCAGCAGTGCAGTCAGCCGTTAAATCATCCTCGTCGCGCCCCCGGAAGGTAAGACTTTTTCTTTCTTCGGGCCAGACCGCGAGGCACTTTCCTCGCGCGAGCGCGCGAATAATCCCCGCGAGCTGCCGTCGCGCCGCTGCTCTCGGATCTCCTTGATAAGTAGCACGTCCGAGAGAATTGCCGAGTCTCGCGCATTTTTCGCTGCTACCGACACGGTGCCGCGGTCTACATAACCGCCTTGCCCATGTGCACGCCTTCGGCGGCAGATTCTTGGCCAGCAGCGACTCGTGCAGGCAATAAAAGCCCCAGAAGTCAGGACTGTCTGGAGGGAATTGCGTCGCAGTCGAAGCCGCGCGGCCCCGAGCTACTCTCCCTTTTGTCTGTTCTTCCCTTTTTGCCTTTGTCAGCTCCTTTTTTTGCGAGCGAGCGCGCGCGCGACTTTAACCTTCCGCCTCGAAGACAGCGGGTACCGTGGCTAGAGCGTGTTGAGCCGCTGAAAATGGCGAGGCGCACTTTTTTTAACGAGAATCATAGCACCGCCGAGTTTTTCTAGTACGCACAATTTTCACATCTGAGCTGTACCTATGCACCAACGATGGTCCGTCAATTCGAATTTTTGTCCGCCTCTGTTCGTGTGATCTCCCGTCTACACTTCCTGTCTCGCGGAATTTCACCTATAATTATCTATTTGCGGCAGATTATTTAATTATTGATTGGCCTAGATGTTAATATACTTTATATTTAAAAGCAGTCTTTTATCACGACTACACGAGATAATTACATGACACTTATTTTTTTATTACTCAATTGTTATTATTAAATGCATGCCAAAATTAATTTTCCAAGATTCAAAATGAGAAATTATTTTATTTTACTGTATTTCTTAAAGAATAATTATGGTTTTAGTTTAGCCACAAGATGACTACAGACCCAGAGCGTGTTAATACCAGTGATTTGGAATCTATGGAAGACAAAGATGACAATCACAGAGGAAATGTCAAAAATTACACTCAGCAGAATCTCTTGGCAGCTTTACAAGAACGAATGAACAGTTTTTCTGTTGACGTAAATTAAGTTCCAATTCATGTTAAAGAAACTTACCATTGATATTCAAAACACGTATCTGATTTATTGTTTTTTATTACAGCATTTACCTGCACCTGTCAAACGTAGAATTAAGGCACTAAAGCAGCTTCAGTTGAAAACAACGCATATCGAAGCCAAATTTTATGAAGAAGTGCATGCACTCGAATGCCGCTATTACCAATTATGTGCCCCTGTTTACGAAGAAAGGAGTAATATTATATCTGGTATAAAGGAACCAACAGATGAGGAATGTGTGTGGGAAAGCGAAGAAGAAGAGGAGATGTCTAATGATTTAAAATCTAAAGTTCAAATAGAAGTCAAAGATGAAGCTGAAGTTAAAAAAGAAAACAAGAATGGGTACATAAATGATTTCTTTATACAAAAGACTAACAAACATTATATTAATGTAGAAATTTTAAATAAAATATATTTAACTTTAATTTTAATTACAGGGCAGAAACAGATGAAGATTTGAAAGGCATTCCAGACTTCTGGTTAACAATATTTAAAAATGTAGCAATGTTGGCAGAAATGGTTCAAGAACATGATGAACCTATTTTAAAACATCTGTACGACATTAAAGTTTTATTCTTAGAAAAAGATCCAATGGTATATTAATATCTAAATTTATAATTTATATTGCAATTGAATTCTATTTTAATTGCATGAATGTCACATACCTATTGAATATAGTTTAATAATATTTTTCTAATTTAAGGGATTCGTATTGGAGTTCCAGTTTTCTCCTAATGAATACTTCTCAAACTCTGTTTTAACAAAGGAGTATCACATGAAATGTCTACCGGAGAAAGATGATCCATTCAGTTTTGAAGGCCCAGAAATTTACAAGTGCAAGGTAGATATCAATACCTAATAATAATAATTGATGGTGTAAATAAAAAAAAAACTTATCTTACTAATGTTTCTAGGGTTGCATAATTGATTGGAAAAAAGGAAAAAATGTCACTGTTAAAACAATCAAAAAGAACCAAAAGCATAAGTCTCGTGGATCAATGCGAACAGTTACTAAAACTGTTCAAAATGATTCATTTTTCAACTTCTTTACTCCACCAGTTGGTAAGATAATAATTTTACAAATTTATTTTTTATATGAGAAAATAATTCATAGGTATAAACTTACATTTTTTTTATATATTATTTTTAGTGCCAGATGATGCAGAGGCCGATATCGATGATGAAACTCAAATGTTATTAACATCCGATTTTGAAATTGGTCACTACATCAGAGAAAGAATAGTGCCTAGAGCTGTTCTGTACTTCACAGGTAAACATGATGTTTGACTTAAATTTTATAAAAAATAAATATAACATTTGATATCTATACATACATGAACCAATATTACAGGAGAAGGATTGGAGGATGAAGACGAAGACGAAGATTATGATGATGATGGAGACGATGAGGATGACGGCGATGATGATGAAGATGAGGATGAAGAAGATGGTTCTCAAGATAACTCAACAGGTGGGAAACTGCAGGATATGCAACATACTGCACCTGAATGTAAACAGCAGTAAAAATTGATTCGTTTAAATAACAACAGTAATCGATAAGGCGCGAGCGAAACTATTTTAATGACAAGACATAATACCTACTGGTCAATAACTGCCTAGATATCCTGCATCTGTGTCTTTGATTCATCGCTCTTTGTAAAATCAATCTTTACTAATCATATCATGTCTCCTATTCCAGATGAAAGCTAGATCACAGGCAATAGCATCAAGAAAAGTAAAGAGCACCTTATCATTAACGACATTGACAGATTAGTAAAGCGGAATACAGCTATTGATATTCATCGATTTGATACATAAAATCAAGTGAATGTGACATTTGCGCTCTTCTTTGTATAAGAACCATTATTCGCGCTTTTAATTGCTTCATCTTGTACTATTGTTACGTTTATATACAAACCGAAAATGTTTTTTCCAAAGAAAAAAAAAAACGTTAATGTGTATGACAAATTTTTGGTACTGTTAAAAGCATTTTAATACAAAATTTACTAAGAATAAATCTTTGACTGTTAGAAGGCAAAAATTTATGTACTTGCTAGACTTTTCTACAATAAAGGCAGATATGTTTTTATTTTTTTCAAATCTTGAATATGTTTTATTTATAATTATAAAATAATTATATACACTTTTAAAAAATTTTTGAACTTAGATAAAAATCCCATGTAATTACTTTTTTCTACAATAAACACAAGAATTTTTATTTTTTTGAAATTTTGTCTTTTATTTTAAAATAAATTTGTATTACCTAAGCTATACAAGCATGATTCATTCTAAGAAGAACTCGTGGACTATTTACGAGACTTCGTAATAGAACTGTCTAAAATGTAAAAAACGTCAGCTGGCGTTTTTTACAAATCAAAGTTCGTTACCATGTGATGATGTGATCACGTGCGCATGTGTGAGTGCGTAAAGTAGGCAAAAACAAAACTGATACGTACAGATGAGCGACCCACCGCGTTTGTGTGGTCTAACCGAGATTTGATAATACTCAAAATGTATAATATTAATGACAATGGGAGATAATAAAAGGCCTCTCGTAAGATAGTGCTCTCAGATTTCTTTACGAAGTGGTACTGCACGCATTGAAAATGCCGGAGTCGACCAAAGGCCAGTTAAAACAATTTTGCAACTGTCGAATTTTACGTTCTGGAAAAATTCAAGTTGAAGATTTATGGGTAAGAGATGGAAAAATTATTGATCCAGAAAAGATATTTTTTGACGAAAAAGTTGAGCCCAATGTAGTAATTAATTGCAATGGTGCTTTAATTTCTCCAGGTTTCATTGATGTACAAATAAATGGTATGTAAAATTCATTTGGCGATATAACTAAAAATAAAAATTCTCAATGTCAAAATGGTTATTAGTGCTTATTTTTTATTATTCATATTAGGTGGGTTTGGTATTGATTTTTCCTATAATACTGAAAATATTGAAGAAGGAATCAACAAGGTAGCCAGAGAATTACTATCGTATGGAGTTACATCCTTTTGTCCAACTTTAGTGACTTCGCCGAAAGAAACTTACCATAAAATACTTCCAAAGATAAAAAAACGAAATGGAGGAAAACATGGAGCAGCTATATTGGGAGTTCATGTTGAAGGACCTTTCATAAGTCCATTAAAAAAGGGAGCACATCCTGAAAACTGCATTTTAAAATTTGAAAATGTAAGAATTCAATATAAAATGAACTTTTATAATTATTTATCTTTAAATTATATTTTTCTTATAGGGAATTCAATCTCTTCTTGACGTATATGGTAGTCTTGATAATATTTGCTACATTACATTAGCTCCAGAAATTGATAATGCAATGGAAGTAATTAGAGAACTACGAAAGAGACATATAAAAATATCTGTTGGTAAAGAGAAACTTGATACTTACACATTTTCAACTATACATTAATAATATACACATTTAAAATAAATAAAATTTTATTTAAATTTAAATAGGACATTCTGTTGGAAATTTGAAACAAGGTGAAGAAGCAGTAAAAAATGGAGCATCGTTTATCACTCACTTGTTTAATGCAATGCTTCCAGTAAGTTATTTACATGTTATACAATGAATAAATATTATGTTACTTATATTAATTCTTATATATATTTTCATTTTAGTTTCACCATCGAGATCCAGGTCTTGTAGGATTACTTGCATCTGATCAAGTACCTGAACAAAAAATAATTCATTTTGGGATAATAGCTGATGGAGTACACACTCACCCTGCTGCGCTACGAATTGCACATCGTACTCATCCAAAAGGTAAGTACACAAATATAGTATTTACCTTATTGAAAATTTATTTCTGTTAAGAAAAACAACCATTAAAAAGTAATTTTAAATTAGGTCTTGTGCTGGTTACTGATGCAATCTCTGCTCTTGGTCTCCAAGAAGGAGTGCACCAATTAGGTCAACTTAGTATAGAAGTCAGAGATGGCTGTGCATACATAGCAGGTACTAATACTTTGTGTGGCAGCATAGCTGATATGGCTGAATGTGTTCGATTCTTTCAAAAAGCTACAGGTATACAAAAACTTTTATATTTTACAATATAAAAATATAAAATATAACACAGCTTTCCAATGAAAATTTTCTAATAAAAAAAATTATTATTATTTTTACGTAAACTTACTGATTCAAATATTAATAATTATGAAAAAATATAGATTTTTTAATATTTTCTATAATTAACGATATTACAGTATCTGTTAAGTTTTTTTTATAATGTGACATTTTTTCTCTTTGAAAATATGTTTTCAAACTACGACAGTATCCCGATACTAGCGCGATAAAAATGATTCTTGCTCGAGTATGAGTTTGACGCTCGAGCGAAGCGAGGGTGACAATCACACTCGTGCGAGAAACTTATTTATCACGTGTATCGAACATTATTTTTTATACTCCGTGCATTAAGTATCACTTACGCACTCCCTTGCGTTTAGCAAGCTTGCGAAAAAGTGGCACTTATCGCATGGAGTATCAAAAATTCTGTTTATAAAAAATAACTGGATATACTATATTATAAATGATAACATTTTTTTATCATAAACTAAATTTAAAAAATTTATTTAATTATTTTAAACATTTTTTTCATCTCACTAAACTAAATCAAAATAGAATCTGCCTTAATAAATTAAATTTTTTGTCAACATGATAAAATCTATGTTTACTTTGAAATATAATACTATACAAGTCTTATCATTATACTTGCAAGGAATTATTAAACACTACAATATTACTTAAGTGCTATTGTTACATTTTTTAATAAATGTAAAAGTTAATAATTACAATTTCATATACTTATAAGTAATATTTCTTTTCCAAGAATAAACTCATAAAAATACTTTATCGAAACTTTAAAAGATTTTAACTTATGAATTTTCACTAAAATTTTTAAACATTTTTACGAGTTAATTTTTATTATGCATTTCAGATTGCTCAATAGTGGAAGCTTTAGAAGCTGCTACTTTACATCCAGCAAGAGCCTTAGAAATTGAAACCAAAAAAGGAGTCTTAGATTTTGAAGCAGAGGCTGATTTTATATTACTAGATGAAAATTTACATGTATTATCTACATGGATTGCAGGAAATTGTGTTTATGAACGTTCAAAAAATATTCAGCAAAATGCGTGATTAATATAATATATACATCTATTCAAAATTGAATTAGCTTATAAAAAGCTAAAAACCATCATTGTGGCTGTGAGACTTTCAATGGCCAAATATTTTAATAATACCGACATTGCCTTAATTGTATAATTAAAATAACACTGTATAAACGTGCATTTATTAATTTAATGTACATTACTTGCATAGAATTATTATGCAAAGTGTTATGCATTTACTAATACTTACAAAATGTTATATATTTACACTATTTTAAAATGTGCAAAAGAATCAATGTTTATTACTTGAATGTATTTTATATAAAATAATCAAATTTTTGTGAAGAATATATTGTAAAAAAGATTTAAAAAAAACATAAATTGAATATTTATTAATTTCGATAAATCATTTATAACTCCAGTAACAATATCTTTCATTTATTATATTATCTAATATAAAATAAAAGTCACATTATATATGCATTACAAATTAAAGCAGGTGTAAATATTACAATGGTTTACAATGAAATCATAATGAGTAGATGTTTCCTTGAAATATATAAGCTATAAATAAAGTTAAATATTGCTTAAACCAAAAACAGTTTCAATAAAATTTTTTAAATACATAATAACTTATAATAATCATGAAAATGGTATATTTATTTTCCAGTATAAAGCTTTTACTTCTCTGTCAATAGTTCATTAATTAGGAACATTTAATCGTGTATGCAATGATAACAATAGTATTAATGAGAAATCAAATAATTATAAACTTACTATAATAAAATTTTTAATTTAATTACAGTGGAGTGATGCATTTCGATATAAATAACAATAGAGGTTTTTATAACAAAAATGAAATAAAATATATATGTTATTATAGCATTTATATCTTAAGGTATATAAACAATATTAACACACAGCATCTTTCAAATTACAGATGTAAGGAGAGTGCCTGATTCCAAAAGTATGAGCTGGAGGAACATCCAAAACCACCTGAAAATAATTTTTTTTTTTTAATATTTATTGATTCTAAGGTATATATATTTTTCCGCGCTCGGAGTACTGACACACTACCAATTTTGTTTTAAAAATAGAAAAAAATAGATGAATTTGACCTAATTTTTTATTTTATTACATGTAAAATTTATGACGAATAATTTTGTCGGGTCGTTAAGAGTAAATTTTCGGAGATAATAAAGCCAGAAATAAAGCTTACAATTTATCAATAGTATTAATATATAGCTTGTAATTCTTATTGTGTTAATGATCTTTTAAAGATATTTGAATCGTTGTACTTACTGAGCCAGAAATAAATTAGCTTACAATTTATCAACAGTATTAATATATAGCTTGTTCTCATTGTGTTAATGATCTTTTAAAGATATTTGAATTGTTTTTATGCTATTGTTTTTAATTAATAAAGCTATGATACAATTAATTATTATTATTTATTTATATTTATATGATGTCTTTTGCAACAAAGCATATTGCACAAAGTAATTCATTTTTTTTTTCACTTTTTTTTTATTGAATGAACTGTAAAAAGCATGGAAATTAACTATATTTTATGACTCAAAAAGATCTTCAACCTTTGGTGGTTTTCTAATAATTTCGATACACGTATTTACAAAGGTTTTAAAAAAACCTGAAAGTCTCTAACATTGATATTTGCAAAATCAATATCAATAGAAACGATGTACTATACATTAATAAAGTAAACAAAATAAAAACTTTAATAAGAACAGCTATTAGATTCACAATATATTGTGTTATACAAATACGCTCTGGCCTAATTTTCAGGTATCAGAAATTGATTATCGAAGCTATTTACAAGAAATTGACTTTTAATTGCCGATATAACTTTTCTCTAGTAAGGACAATAACAAAGTGTCCTTAAAAAAGAAACTTACCTTTTCAGGGCAATGCGCACCGGGTCCCGGTATTTGCGAATTATCGTTCGGTATCTGGTAGCGCGCGCTGATACTGTACGCGGGACTCTTGGATCGCACGGCATCAGACTTCACGGATTCATAGGAGCCTGGTCCCGGTACTAAAACCCTATCGTCTGTGAATACCTTTTGTCTGCCGGAGATCGAGAAGGCTGGCGCCGTTTTAATGTTGCTCTCCTTTGTTCCCCCAAGCGCCGATGGAATGTTGTAAACATTAGGAGCTGCGCAAGATAAGAACATATTTGTTATTTCTAATGATTTGAATTTAATATTAGCAATTTTTTCAAATTAATACTTCAATAATGAAATTTGTCAATCAGAAATGTTACACTAAAGAAAATATTATATTTTTAATACATTATTATTAAAAAATATATATTATATTTATAATATTTATAACTTCTACTTGTACTACATAAAAAAAATCATTCAGGCAGGCTTTCATATTTTTTTTTTATTACTTACAATTAGTAATCGCATAAGAGTAGTGAAAAGTAAAGACTATAATTTCATAGCACTACGTTCATCGTCCGTAAATTTTTTGCTTTTATATTTTTCAGTGACTTTGTTTTTGAAAACAGAATCAGTTTTCATAGAATTTTTAAAGTTTTTTTTATTAATTCCTAATAATGTTATGTTATTAACAGAATTACTAGTATTGCATTACACTTTCAAATTAAAAAAAAATGTTCTAAAGCTACAAACATCAAATACTATGAAAATTATTGTAACACAATTATCTACTGTTTTTTAATACTACTGCTTTAAGGTGCGTGTGTTATATAGCAAGCGATGTGTGCTAAAAGCTCGTATAATACACGTGAAATTAATACTCTGGAAAGTACATTTTACAAAACTTTATATATATATTACTTTTTGTGATATCCGAATAATTATAATACTTCTTCTAATACATCAACTGCCCTAGGTATTAAAAAAATTTAGTTTAGTTTTTGTAACACTTGATTATTTCATAAATGAAATGGACCGATTCACAGAATCACAAATCATCAAACTGATTACTCTTTCAAAATGAATTTTGTAAAATAGCAAACAAGCAAAAATTGTTTATTTCTCGTTATATTATATATTTGGACAAATTTAAGTTATTAAGATTTTATTACCTGGGAGATTATCCGCCTTTTCTGGATGTGGCTTTCCAAATAAACTGTAACATGGTCCTTTGTCAAAATTTACTTTTTCTGGACAATACGTCCCAGGAGCTGTTTTTTTATAATAAAAAATTAATAAAACTTTAATTATAAGGAAATGTTACAGCTCATATTTGATGTTTGTATTACCTGGTGTACTATCGGGTCTGTCAATTGAAGTTCTGCGTCCAAAACTATACTCTGGAGCTTTGTCCATTTGAAATTTTTCTGGACAATATGTACCAGGAGCTGTTTTTTTATAATAAAAATTAATAAAAACATTAATTAAGGAGTGTTACAGCTCATATTTAATGTTTGTATTACCTGGTGTATTATCGGGTCTGTCAATCGAAGTTCTGCGTCCAAAACTATACTCCGGAGCTTTGTCCACTTGAAACTTTTCTGGACAATATGTACCAGGAGCTGAAAAATATATGATTCGAAATAAAAACGAAAGTATTCTATTCAATTAAAATAATTTACTGATAAAATTTTTTTTTATTTTTTTCCTTAATTTCGTAACCGATTATATCGCAAGCGATAGCGGTTCCTAAACAATTTTAATATTGAACAAATTTTAATCACATTACCTGGGCTATCATTAAGTTTTTCTATTTGCGACTTGACTCCAAAGCTATATCGAGGCGAATTGTCAAGATTTACTTTTTCTGGGCTATAAGTGCCAGGAGCTAAAAGTATTATTCAGCTAATTAAATTTCGTTTATTTACAAAATTATAAATATAATAATTTCAAATTATTAAAAAGTAGAAAAGTGCTTATATATGTACAGAAAAATAATATGATCTCTGAATAATATCAAACAATATAAAAAAATGTACAATATTATATTCAGATAGACTACTATTGAGTGTATTAATCGTGAAATATTAACAAAAATATTTTTCGAAGTTCTACCAGATTAAATTATCTATTTTGTTAGATTATTTTTTTTTATTGTGTCAAGATAATGAATATAAAAAATATAATTGAATGTGCAGTAATTCGCTTATTTATTTTTTTTAACGATAAGGAATAGTTATAATCTGGTATTTCCTTCATCTATATTTGAATATTAATTTCTTTTTGTTTGCTTTTAGTTAATATCTTAATATGTTATATAAATTAGTAGATACCATTACCTGGATAATCGTTAAACGTATATAGTGGTTTTCTGTTACCGAAGCTGTAATAAGGTACATGTTCCAGATTTTTTACCCTTTCAGGAAAATAATCGGCAGGGCCTATCAAGTTAATTTGGCATCATTAGTAAGTTCCTGCAGCAAAAATTAATTTTGCCCACTAGTTTCATTAGTACTACTTTTAATACTAGAGGGAAACTGTGCTTGCAACGTCTAAAATATAACACATAGATTGTCACTGCGTTTTTTGGATAGTCACACCGGTATAGCTAATTATTAATAAATTTAAATTGAAGTAATATTGAATGGTTCATTAAAAGAAATTTTAGAATGAAAAAACAAAACATTCATCAATATTATCGATATTCATGATATAAAAAGTCCTTCCAGCTTCTAAAAAAATTTTTAACATCTTTTACTTATAGTAATAAGGGGTGTAATTAGTATATACGTTTGACTTCAACTCAAAATTTCGTAGACAACAATCTATGCGTGCAACTTTTTGTACAAGTATACATAATAAATTAATTAAATATACTCATTTACTATTGGCATATTTATTTTAATTATACTGTTGCAAATTAACACAGAAATTGTTATATTGATAATACAATAAAATTAATAGTTAAAAATTAGATACCTGGAAAATTATTTGGTTTTTTAGGTTGATATTTTCCCCTAATGCTAAAGTGCGGCCCTTTGTTAAGTCTCACTTTTTCCGGACTGTAAGTAGCAGGTCCTAAATTAGTAAAAGCAGATAGTTTAGTGTATTAGGTATGTTCTTTATATGTAAGTGCTAAATTAGGAGACGGTTTATTTCAGTTACACAAAATTATTTTCGTAGCAGGAACTAAAGCTGCATAATTATTGTAATCAGCATTCAATTAAGAATTAGAGCACCTATCCCGTTCCATGAAAAACCAAATGAAAAATTCACAAGTGCAATACGATTATCAAATACACAATTCAATCTTGTGCAAAGTTATTTTTCACTAAAAATTAAAAAGTTAAAATTTGTTAAAATTAATTTTTTTAAGGCAACATGCTCCAGGAGCTGAGAAAATAATTATTATTTTTAGAGTGTCTAAGAAAAAATAGATGCGAGATTCAACGACAACTATACCTGGTATTTCACTAGGCTTTTCCAAATTGGCTCTACCACTTATGCTATATTGAGGACCTTTATCTAAATTAATTTTTTCTGGACTGTACGTTCCAGGAGCTATTCAAACGTTAAAAATATTAGTATCTATCCTAGGTCTATTTAAAGTCCAAAAGTCAAAATTTTTCGTGTACCTGGTGTATCGCTAGGTTTCTCCAAGTTAACTCTACCGCTTATGCTATATTGGGGACCTTTATCTAGATTAACTTTCTCTGGACAATATGATCCAGGAGCTAATAAAAAATGGCATTATTATGAATTGTAGATTCCACAAAATGAGAAAAAAGATATAGGTACTATAGAGATTATAGACTACCATATGTCCATGTAAGTTGATCTTCTAAGCATGAATTTTGGATCGATCCGATCTAAAAGTGACATAGTTCTTGAAATCTAAATATATTCATTCGGTTAAAAAATTGACATTTATATGGACATTGACAGTTATATCTTGGAGAAAAATCATAGGAGTAGTAATTATACATATCATTTTGTTATAGCTAAGTATGACAAAAAAATTGTTAAACTTTATTTTTTTAAATATCTCGAGAATTATGTATACCAGAGAACCCGTTTGTATTAATAGTAGGAAACGATAATTCACGGAGATATGGCGGATTAGTCTCTAGTAAACATACGACTGTTTTCTCTTTATGGCCGTGTACTTTCTTTCCTAAACCATTAACAATAATTTAATGCGAATTTTATTATATACCTGGTGTATCACTTGGTTTTTCTAGATTAGCCCTACCGCTTATACTATATTGTGGACCTTTGTCTAAATTGACTTTTTCAGGACAGTATGTTCCTGGGGCTAAACATTATAAATAATTTCATAAATATTATATTCTATAAAAAACACTTATTTATAATTAAGCCTATCGTACCTGGCGTTTCACTAGGTTTTTCCAAATTTGCTCTACCGCTCATACTGTATTCCGGGCCCTTGTCATGATTGAATTTTTCCGGGCAATATGTACCTGGAGCTATCGTTAAAAAATTAATTTATTATTTTAAAAGTCGTTGAAAAATGAAATTATTTTATTAACGATTATTTTACCTGGAGTTTCACTAGGCTTATCCAAATGAGCTCTACCAGTTAAGCTGTATTCGGGCCCTTTATGCGAATTAAATTTTTCGGGAGCGTAAGTTCCAGGTGCTGAAAAAATATTAAATATTTCGATTCTTATTTAATATTTCAGAACTGAACAGTGACTATTTTCAAAGTCTAAATTACGATCGATTCTGTCAGAAAATATAAAGTTTTGTGAAATTTATTTAGAAAAATACCTGGATTTTCATTGGGTTTTTCTTTTGGTCCTTTGCCAGTTAAGCTATACTGTGGACCTTTATCAAGGTTTACATTTTCAGGACGATAAGTACCAGGAGCTAAAATATTTAAAAATGACTTATACATGATGTACACAGACAAATTGCCCTTTACAAAAATATATATAAAACAAATACATAGCCGATGCTAATATATAACAACAAGATTTATACATCAGTATTGAGTCAGACTCAAATAATAATTTTTTTTTATTTACTAATTATTTATTATTATTTATTGTTTATTGTTATTTTTTTTGTCCAGTTTTTGATCTTAAGTAATATGTACAGTAAATGGCAATACTCTAAATATCCTAAAAATGGTTAATTGATTTTATTTATACTTAATAAAAACAATGATTTACCTGGAGTGTCACTTGGTTTGTCAATGTAATGTTTGCTACTTATACTGTATTGTGGTCCTTTGTCCAAATTTACTTTTTCAGGACTATAAGCACCAGGAGCTAGAATGAAATTATTATTTATATTGTAATAATTAGATATTTTTAATACATTATTACCATATTATTAAACTTTTTCAAAATAAAAATTTTTAACCTGGAGTGTCGCTAGCTTTATCTATAGAAGTACGACGTCCAAAACTATACTGTGGACTCTTATCCAGAATAACTTTCTCAGGTGAATAAGTACCTGGAGCTAAATAATACCGTCTTTAGCATAATTCTAATTTTAATATAAATATTCTTCAGTAAATATTACAGATTTCTATCAAGGAGAATTCTTTTAAATCGCGTTTTAAA